>LOEQ01004721.1:109047-121947 GCA_001685075.1 Bramus lutescens | reverse complement strand
TCTGTTGCTAATGGAGCCCCACTATCACACATTCCTGCTATCATACAAGGACAGGTTGGTTTGATTCTCAGGTGTGCAAACACAGAAACCTGAGAACTGCATATGGCATGTTATCATCTTTTCTGAGGATTTTCTCACTCTGCTGCTATGTTTTCTTTTGTTTTTAATGTGATTTCTCCCCCAGTGAACTGTGAGTTCCAAGAGGACCCTGTCTATGTCTTATTCAAATTTGAGTTCTCGAAGCCAAAACAAAGGACACAGTAGTGTTTAGTAATGTTGATTAAAAAAAATAATATAGCGATTCTGGAACTCACTTTCAGGGGTTACCCATGACTGGTGAGGTCATGGATCCTAGATGTAGAATCCAGGATAGTTTTGCTTTGTTTTGTTTTGATTTTTTTTAATTTTCATAATTTGATTATGGTTTGGGATGGTGATGCATATCTGTAATTCCAGTATTTAAAAGGTAGAGTGGCAGAAGGGCCACCACAAGTTCAAGGTCAGCTTGATCTACATAGTGAGTTCCAGGTTAACCATGACTTGACAAAAAAACAGACAAAACAAACAACAACAACAACAGCAATAAAAATGATTCTAAATAAGTAAGAATCCAGTATTATTTAGGTTGCAATCTAGGACTACATTTGCCTCTAGATCATTAGATATAAATCCACACAAAAGGGCAGATATTGTGAGATTGCTGTAGAATGATGCAAAGTCCAGAAGTGAGGCAGAGACAGGTGAAGCAGGACAGCAATAGAGCTGCTTTGATAAAGGGAGCCGGGACTTCTCTGGTGACATGAGGTTTGAGAAGATGGTAGGATGAAGTGAGTGAGCTGCACATATCACAGGGCAAATTTTAGTAAAAAAAGGCATTATTAAAAAACAACAAAAAGAGTTGTCAAGAGTAGAGTCAAAAAAGAAACGAGTCAGACTACCACAATGGCATTTGTTTGGGGGGGGTGGTGGACATTAACTGGGAAGAAGGGAAGGATGACAATAAAGAGGGAGATATTAGAAAGAGGGGTAGGGGAGGAGGGAGGGGAGAGAGAGAGAGAGAGCCAAGGATGTTTGGAAAAATAGGAAAATATATTTTATGTTTACCTAAAATACATATACATGTATTATATATAAATGTATACACACACATTTAATGAAGTTATGCGAATTAGGGTGATAATACTCCCTAAGGGCCGTAGACTAAGAACCTCAGTGTCAGAAATGGGAAGTTCTTCTTTGAGTTGTCGACACTCCCCAAATAATATAGGCTGTTGCATCTGGTTACCTCCAGACCTTGGGGGTAAGACCTTGTTACTGAATAATCCTATACATTTCATACACAGGACTTGAAGGACTCAAGCTGGAACTGACCTCAAACCCTTTTTCCTGAGGAGGAGCTAGCCTTCACAATGTTAGAAGGTGCTAAGCGAACTGCCAAAGAAGAAACACAATGAATAGCTCTACACATTTGTAAATCCTACAGACTGCAACAAGGTCCAGCATGGCAAGACATCATCTAGGACACAATAGTGATACTTAGACCTGAGTGGTACCAAGAGTAATCTAACTGGACTCAAGGCCTACTCATTGGAAGGTAATTCATGCTTGGTACAGTGAACCCAGCCAACTGCCCATGGCTGTTGAAGTCAGGCATCCTAGAACCTGTTGCTGCTACTTTCCTAAACCAGGATAATTCCTAACTGAATTCTAAACACGTATCCATACACCTACAGATAAGTATAGCTCTCACCCCTCACCAAAATGGCGTCATTTGTAGTAGATGGAGACGTCCATTGAAATCGACAACTGTATAAATGTAGAGAACAGCTAGCTATGGGATGCCTAACCCTAACTAATACACCCACAACCCAAAGCTTACACCTAAGGATCAGGGAATGTAAGGAAAAAGTGGGAAGTAAGACGGTAAGAGTCAGAGAATCTGTTGTGAGATAGTGTCTTCTATATGTGATACAGGAGCTTCACTCATGGCATCTCGGTAATGTGGTCATCTAACAAGATCCACATGATTGTTATGCCAATGTTGGTGTAAATCTCACAAGGTCCTACCCCTAGATGAAGAGGTACAGGAAAATAATAGCTATGGAGAGATGGAGAATTAGCCTTCTCCAGGGACAAGTTCCTGACAGATAATCTAATTACAAGAGATCAGCCCTACACACGTGTGCGTGCACGCACACACACACACACATTCACACACACACACACAAAGTAAAGATGAGGTCATGAATTTGAGAGACAGTTGATGGGGATAGAAATAATATAAATATAGCACTCACATATGAAATTCTCAAAAAAGTAAATTTAAATAGTTTCTGATTCTATTCAAATCATTACAGGGATTTGATCCAAGGACTAGCCTTGACAGAATAACAATTGTAACCACATTGGCTATTATATTGCGGGAAAAGACTAGATTAGAGGGAAATTTAGCAGGCTCTTCTTACCATCTGTAGGACAAATGTCTTGTCTAGTGGAGGTAGTGAGTAGCAAACAGAGAATGCATTGACCTGAAGGCAGAATAGCCAGAGCTGGCTGTTGTGGGAGCTCCTTCTGCTCCTTCAGCCAATAGCTGCTGAGATACCAGCCNTTTAAAAAAGCAGCAACTGCCCTCCGCTTGCGCTCTGGCTTCCGGCTCCGCTTCCGGCCACTAGGCTCCTTTCCTGATTGCACAGAGGGCTGTTGTCTGGGACAGCGATCTGTAAGTTTTCTCCTTTAAATAAATAACTATTCTATTAATTATAATTCCGAACTGGTGTGGGATTGCTTATGACTTACGCCTTCAGCTGGCTAACAACCAGAGTCCAAGTTATCTTCAAGGACACAAAGGAAATGAGCTTCTAGTGACATTGAGATAGATGGGAGAGCAGGTTTCACAGTTGGGGCATGAATGGTAAACAAGAGAATGGTATATTGATGTAGGGTATTCAAAAGACATAAATTAATAAACCCTACCTCCTTTCAACCTCAGCTCTCTAGATCATGTTTCCTTCAAGAGACCCATATAAGTCAACGAATGCTTTCAAATTTAGATTTATAAGATGCAGCATGCAAGATGTCTTTTGGCAGACTGTCCCCTTTGAGCTTGGCAAGAGTTCTCCTAGGTAAGTAGAACATTAGTTTGAACTTTCATTTTACTTCGAGAGAAATATGGAACCAAAGGCAAAAAATGGGGCATGAGGATTCTTGACCTGGATCCTATGCCTCCTCCCAAGTATACTCCTCCATATATCCAAGGCTTCTTATTCAACCTTGTTCCCATTTCTATTGCAAGGAGAATCACACTCTGGGCTCAATCATGATCATATTTTGTTTATGTTTTGTTTTCGCTAATGTATTCCAATGTCTAAATGATTAACTCATAAAGAGGTAGAGGCTAATCTGCTGCTAAGTTAGGGACTGTCTGTCTGGAGGTTCAGTACAGCTTTCAGAGGAAGGCCTGCTGGTAAGGGACATCTTAATACTTTTCACACTTGTTTCTCTCCAGTGTTCTCCTTCCCAGGCAGTGGTGTCATCGCAACTAGAAATACCAGTCTTGCAAGCCTCTCCCTTCTCTGTCTATGGTATTCTATGAGTTATCAGATTCAGCCCACTGTGTCCTGACAACCTCTGACTTGCCCTTCCTCTACTCTACTGTCCTAGTTAGAGTGTTCTGCATCTCTCTCCTCCACTGCCTTCTCACTGGCCTCTTTGCCACCTGGCTTCCTGCCTCGAATCTACTTTCCACAATCCAGCCAAAGGGCTTTCTAAATGCAAATCCAGTCCTGTTAAAGACTGACCTTATTTAAAAAGCCTCTAGTGCTTCCGATTGCTCTTGGGATTAGGTCCAAGCTCTTTAGAGTGGCATACCAGGACCTTCTGAATTTTCACATGGGATATAAAAATGAACAATATGCAGCTCCAGCTTCAATGAGCTCATGGTTTGATTAGAGAGGTCAATACATACACCAGTAATTGAATGCCGTATGAAAACTGTTCTCAGGATGGTGTGAAAATATGAACAATTAAAAGGCAATATTGGAAATATATATTATTGTGTAGGATATCACACTCTCAGGGAAAATATGTTTATGTACATCTCTAAAAACATCTGGGGTGACTCCATTGTCATCTACTACCCACCTTGGGAAACAAAAGTTCAATTATGCCTGGTGGTTCCTACTAATAGACATGTATTCTTTGTACAGTGAGTACATTTGGGGATTTTAGAAAGAACTAAAGAGATGAGAATGATGTATGTCTGTTTTGCTCTAATGTCTACTCAGCACACTTCTAATGCTGACTTGTAGGGCCCTGATGTCTAGCTCTAGTTCTCTCTCAAGAAAGGATTAAACTGATGAGGTAAGAAAAGTGTAGCATTGATCCACTTCTGCTTCCATCCTGTGTAGTTCATGAGGTCTAGACATAAAATCTTCATGTTTCAGGGCCTTTAACTATATGCTTCTAGAGTTTCTAGATTGTGCATGTGATTGAAGTAACTCTACATACCTGAATATAAAGTAAATCAGTTCATTTCTGTGCTTCAATTCTTCAGGGACTTATGGTCGTCTTAATAACCCATTGCCCAGTTCCTCTGCTAATGACTAAGTTGCTGTAACTCAAGATTATATGTTTTAAACCACTGTACATAAGAAACATAAATTTCTGCTTGGATTATGACCTAGGAAAGGAATCACTACATACAATGCTATGTTACTCCCTGTGTGATAACCTTGCCACAGATCCATCTTTAATCCACTATTTTTCATGGGCTCCTTCTTAGAACACCAATGCTGGGGAAAAGCCCTACAACTCAATACGCCTGGAAAGCTCTACATGTTATACACAATCTCAAAGAATCATATGGAAGGGAACACCTTAGTGATGAAAAAAATCATTTTTTCTTTCTTATAAGTATGTCCACCAAAAGTATCCACCTATAGATTCATTTTATTTTGCATCCACTAATAATCATGGGGAAAATGATGACATCCTCATTGATTGGACAAGCCCAATTTGGGGTTAAACACTACTAAGTACTTCCTACATTGTGCTCTCATTAGGCCTTTCCAACATTTTATTAGGTAAGTTTTTCCATATTATAGAAAAATCAATAATAATGTGCCATTGAAAGCCAGCATCTCTACCTTCTCAGGTCCACAATGATTATCTTGTTGTGTTTTCTTATGTAATTGTTTCTCCTCCAGCTAGATTGGTGTGCCTTAATGAAAATTAATTTACCTTGATTTCATCAGGTACATCCTTCATTAGCCAACAGGTATTTATCCCAGGAATGGTTAGATGGATGGATGGATGTGCTCTTTAGAATCCTCTCACACTTTTTCCTGTCACATCATAGGGACAGGCCTTCAAGAAGGGTGACCGATGAAGCTGGCATCCCACAGCCTTATTAAGTCTGAAAAGCACCAATTAAAATAAGGCACGGGTTTCAAGCTAGGCCTTTGGTAGGGAGAGGGGTGGGACACTGCAAATATCACCCTTGTGAGATGTGAAGTATCCGCGCCCCCACCAATCACTGCTCTCATCTCTGGACAGGGGATGCCTGTGAGATGAGACAGCTTTTGCCAGATCCAAGGAGTGCTGCTGGATGAACGAAACCCCAGAGCTGGTCTGCCGAGGCTTGTCGTGTGCTGGGTTTTTCTTTCTTCCCTTTGCAGGCTCCTTGATCATGTGAGAGTCTATTGTCTCCTTCACTTCCTGAGACCATTAGTTTCCACCCTGATTTTCATCTGCCCCTCATCTTTCATTCCAGGAAACCCAATCCTTTACTGTACGACTATGACTATCCATTTTCTTCATTGGAAACTGAAGACGGAATGCTGTTAGGAAATGGCTTTTGTTCCTAATGCCTTGGTATTCATGGGTCTTAAGGAAGCCATGACCCTGCTTCCTTTCCTCTTTTGGTATCTGTAGCAGCAAAATTAAAACTAACAAAATTTTAAACGTCCTCGAGTTTTGAATTTGTTACTCATTCCCTCCCAATGAATGCTACCATAACACTTGTAAGGTCCTTTATTAACATGGTTCTTGGCTCCTGTCTTCTTCTGTGCTATTCTTCCCTTAGCCCTTTTGATGTCCCTTCTCCCCCATGTTGTAAGTTTAGAAGATAAGGGGTGGGAGCTTATACCAAATCAATCAATCAATCAATCAATCAATCAATCAATCAATCAATCAATCAATCAATCAATCAATCAATCATGTTGAGCAAGGCTTTAGGAAAGTTTAGACCTGCTGTTTGCTTTAAAAAAAAAAAGAAAGAAAGAAAAAGAAAAACGTGTTCTGCCATCTCCTGTGTTCTAAAGAGCTCTCGGGCATTCCATGGCCCTGAGTTTGCCACAATAGTTCCAGTATCTGCACACTGCCTCTGCCTCTGAGCCATTCTGCTGCGTTCATATCAAAACAGCTTTCCTGTGCTTCTTGTCACAAGTCTTAAAAGTTTGTGGTTTCCTTCTGCAAGAGAGCATGCTCACACTCTATACCAACGTTTGTATAAAGAGTGAGTCTTTTTCTTATTTGTTTGCAGTAGGTCTTTAATATAACACAAAAAAGCATATGTGTTTTCCTGAGGCGTTTGTCTTTTAATTTAGTTTTTATTTTATTTTTACCTTTTATTGAAAATAGATTTTTTCCTTGCATAATCTCCTGATTAAAGTTTCCCCTCCTTCTACTCCTCCCAGCTCCTCCCCACCTCCCCTCCCATCTAGATCCACTCTCTGTTTCTCATTAGAAAACAAACAGGTTTCTAATGGATCAATAAAATATAATAGGATAAAACAAAAGCTAACTCATTGGAATGGGACAAAACAAACATAAGAAAAAGAGTCCACGAGAAGGAAGAAGAATCAGAGATCCACTCATTCGCACACTCAGAAATCCCACAGAAACACTGAGCTGGAAGCCATAGAATATATGCCGAGGACCTGGTGCAGCATTGTGCAGACCTTGTGCTTGCTGCCTCAGTCTCTGTGAGTTCATAGTAACTCTGATCATGTCAAATTTAGCAGGGCCTTGTTTTCTTGGTGTCCTTCATTCCCTCTGGCTCTTACACTCTTCCTGCTCCTCTACGGTAGGGTTCCCTAAGCCAAATGGGGAGGGATTTGCTGGAGACATCCCATTTATGGCTGAGTCTCTCATACTGCATAATGCCTCTCTATTTGTTCTCATCTGCTGCAGGAGGAAGCTTCTCTGATGATGGCTGAACAAGGCACTGATCTATGACTAAAGCAGAATGTCATTACAAGTCATGGCCACATCTGTTTTTGATTTTTTGAGTAGTAGTATTTGGTTTTATCCTAGGTCCCTGGGCTAACTAGTTTTAATTTCTTGGTCACCCAATCAGTGTTGGGTATGGGTTCCATCTCATGGATGGGCCTTACATCAAATCAGATTTTGATAGACTACTCCCACAGGCTTTGTGCCGCCTTTACCCTAGCACACCTTGCAGGAAGGACTACATTTTAGATGAAAGGGTGTGTGGCTGGGTTGTTCTTTGTTTGTGTTCTCTTCTGGTAGCATGCGAGACGCCTTCTCAAACCAAAGATACTAAAATACATGGGTGAAGGCTCCATTAGGCACCAACCCAACTTCTCCATGTTCAATGAATTGTGCATGTGATATTTTCAGCAATAGGGCTTTGGTGTCAGTTTGTCAAGAGCAAGGTATAGTCTCATCAACAACTTGAGTTCTTTGTGGATTCCCATGGAACCTCTTTGGCCAACAACACAATTAGATATAACCTAAACCAGGCAGTGACATCCTCATTTGGTGACAAGAGATGATCAGCTGCCCCGCCCCCATTATTTGCTGATTTCATTTATATTGCCTTCACGAATGTACATAATTTAGTAAGCTTCTACTATATTATTTTTATATTATTCAACTAATCCTTAATTGTAACTGTCTCTCCCCATATTCCCTTCCCTTTCCCCTCCTCACTTAATTCTTCCATTCTAACCAACCCCAGTCTATCCCTAGCTATTTATTCTATTTCTCTTTCCTGGAGAGATCTATCTGTCCCTCTAGTCCATTACTCTGAACCTAACATCTCTGGTTCAATGACATTGACTTAACAGCTAATAGTCACATATAAGTGAATAATACCATGTTTACCTTTTTGGTCTGGGTTACCTTACTCAGAATGATTTTTACTGTTTTGTCTACATACATATGAGTTTCATGATTTTATCTTTTTAATGGCTAGTAATATTCCATTGTGTAAATGTACCATGTTTTTAAAAAATAATCCAATCTTCTTTAGAGGGATGTCTAGATAGTTTCTAATTTCCGAATATTATGAATAGAGGAGAAATTAACATGGTTGAGCAAATGATTTTTGTGTTGTTTCCCTGATTTCTTTCTCAGTCAGTCTATCATTTGTATCTAGGAGGGCTACTGATTTTTGTGAGTTAATTTTGTATCCTCCCTGTAGTGAAGAGGGAGCGGGCCTGCTTTTCGTCCGCCCGGCTCCCACACGGCTAGCTTATACCCCGAAATAACAACACACAAATTGTATTCANNNTTATTAACCAATGAAAGTAACACATAGACAGATGACCCTCCTACATCACCTCCCTCGTTGCTGAAAATGCTCATCAGCTGTAGGAAGGCACTTCCTGGTGGAATTCTTTGGGTCACTGCCAGATCACCTCCAAATAAAGATACATTGACTTCTTCCTTTCCAATCTACGCCTGCTTGATTTCCTTCAGTTGTCTTCTTGTTCTAGCTAAGACTGCAATTATTACATTGAGAAGGTATAACATGAGTCGACAGCCTTGTCTTAACCCTGGTTTTAATAGAATTGCTTTGAGTTTGTCTCCATTTAAGTTGAGATTGACTTGACTATGAACTTGCTTTAAAATGCTTTTATTATGTTTAGATATGTCTCTTGTATCCTAATCTATTCAGGACTTTTATCATAGGGGCATGTTGGACTTAGTCAAAGGCCTTTTTGGCATCTAATGAGATGATCATGTAGTTTTGTCTTTGGATTTGTTTATGTGGTGGGCTACATTTGTGAGTTTATGTATTTTGAACCTCCATCTCTGGGATGAAACAAACTTGATCATAGTGGATAATCTTTTTCATTTATTCTTGTATTCAATTTGCAATTATTTTGTTGGGAATGTTTTTTAATCTATGTTAATAAGGGAAATTGGTATATAATTATCTTTCTTTGTTGGGTCTCTATGTGGTTCAGGTATTTGGATAACTGGCTTCTTAAAATGTGTTACACAATGTTCCTTCTGTTCCTGATTTGTGGAATAATTTGAGGAGTATTGACATCAATTTTTTTTTCTGAAAATCTGGTAGAATTATGTGCTAAAACCACCTGGCCTTGTTTTTGTTTGTTTTGTTTTGTTAGGAAATTTTTGATGACTGCTTTTATTTTCCTAGGACCGATAGGTATAGGTATATTTAAATTCTTTATCTGATCTTGACTAGCTTTGGTAAATGGTATGTATCAAGAAAAATATCCATTTCTTTTAGATTTTCTAATTTGGTGGGTTACAGGTTTTAAAGTGTGTCTTTATGATTCTCTGGATTTCCTCAGTGTCTTTTAGTATGTTCCCTTTTCATCACTAATTTTGTTAATTCGGATCTTCTCTCTCTGCCTTTTAGTTAATTTGGCTAAGGGTTTGCCAATCTTAGTGATTTTCTTAATGAAACAACTCTTTGTTTCATTGATTCTTTGTATTGTTTTTTTTTTGTTTGCTTCTATTTTATTGATTTCAGCCCCAAGGTTGATTATTTTTTGCTATCTATTCCTTTCATGTGTGATTTATTTTTTTCTCCTAGAGATTTCAGATGTGCTGTTGAGTAACTCCTATGAGATCTCTCAAAGTTTGTTTTTTATGTAGGCACTTGGTGCTTGTAACTTGCCTCTTAGAACCGACTTCATTGTGTTCTGTAAATTTGAGTATGCTGTGCGTTCATTTTAATTCAATTCTAGGAAGTCTTTTATTTCTTTCTTAATCTCCATCATTACCATTACCATTTTCATTCAATATGAGCTGTTGAGTTTGCATGAGTTTGTAAGCTTTCTTTTGTTTCTCTTGTTGTTGGTATCCAGCTTTAATCTGTAGTGGTCAGATAAGATGCAGGGGGTTCTTTCAATTTTCTTGTATGTGTTCAGACTTACTTTGTGTTCAAATACATTGTCAGTTTTGGAGAAGTTCCATGAGCAGCTGAGAAGAAGTATTCTTTTGTGTTTGGGTGAAATATTCTGTAGTATCTGTTAGGCCCATTTCATCTGTAACATCCGTTAGCCCAAGAATTTCTCTGTTTAGTTTTTGTTTGGATGACCTGTCTATTGGTGAGAATGGAATATTGAAGTCTCCCATTATCAAAGTGTGAGGGTCAATGTATGATTTAAGTTACAGTAATGGCCAGGCCAGGAACTTTTATAAAATATATCATTTAATTGTGGGTCTTCTATCACTTTCATATGTGTGTGTATTCTAAATCCATATGTATGTATATGGATTTCAGTATCACTTTATCAATTTCTGAAAACAAGCAGCTGTGACATTTATAAAGAGTGTGTTAAACATAAAGATTAATTTGGGGAAAAAGTGCTATCTCAATGAAACATATAATCTTCTAATTTATGAAAGTAGATTATCTTTTCATTAATTTAGATCTTTAATTTTTTAAAGCAATGGTTTGTAATTTTCTCAGTACAAATTTTGGGCTTTCTTGTTACATTTATTCCTATGAAGACTATTTTCATGTGAATGCAAGCTACTTTATTAATTTTGTTTTTAATTTTCCATGCTGGAGAATTGCAGAGAGATGAAGTTCATTTTGGAACATTGACTTTATTCTGCCATGTCACTTTACTTTTTCTCTTCTTTTTGTATGAATCTTAAAAGATTTTCTGTATTTTATAAAAATTGGCAAAATTGTGTCATTTGAAAAAGAGAGTAATTTTCATTTTTTTCCAATCTGTATGTCTTTTATATCTTTTTCTTTCCCCAATTGCCCTAAATAAGACCTCCACTTTGATATCAGATGCATGTATCTAATATGAACATCTTTGTCTTCTTTCGCTCTATGAGGGAAAGACTTTAGACTTCATCATGACCGCAATATGAGCTGTGGGTTGGCCATGTTAACTTACTTTATTAGCTTGAGGAAACTCTTATTTATCATTAGACACACACATAGTGTCTCACAGCTTTTTGTAATTCTAGTTCTAAGGTGTCTGACACACTCTTCTGACTTTTGCAGGCACTTCATGTGGGCAAACACTCATATAGGATAAAAATAAATAAAGTACTTTTAAGAAAGAATTTGAGGATAAAACTTTGGTTACCAAAGGAAGAGGAGGAGGAGAGAGGAATGGGTGAAGGTTATCTATGGTCACCATGTCTCAGGTAGGGGGAAGAAGTTATGGTATTTTAGTAAATAGAAAGGTGATTGTGAATATCAATGAGGTATTGGAAACTTCACAAGAAAAGAAATGATAAGTGCTTACCAAGAAATAAATGTTAATTACAATAATGTGATCAACTCATATTTATGTATATATGCATTACATATGTATATACATATGTAGACACATGATAACATACCACACATATAGACAATTGCTATGTAAAGTAAAAAGAATAATTCACCAATAAATGCTGGGAGAGAAATTTTTATGCAATGAGTAAATTCCTTTATAAATGAATTAAATGAACTTTATTGATTGCATTTTGGTCTTCTCTGTGTTTCTTTATCTGAACGTTTTAGGTTTTTTAGAAGAAGAAAGATTTAAAATATCTTGTTATTGCTCTCCTTGTATGACTCCAATTTTTGTTTACAAATTTTGATTGCATTGTTTTGTTTTATTTTAAAATATTTATGTAAGTATATGTGTGTTTGCTATATGTGTAAGTGCCCACAGGGCCCAGAAGAGAGCATCAAATCCCCTGGAGCTGGAGTTACAGGTGATTGTGAGTTACCTGATGAGGGTGCTAAGAATTGAACTTAGGTCTTCTGTAAGAATAGAGATGTTCCCCATCACTGTACTTTAGCACATGATTTGCATTAGTTTGGTTACAGCCTTGGTGCCCATTGTGGGTTGGAGCATCTACTAGTAAAGAAAACCCTTTTTCTCTCATTTCCTCAATGTAATGTTCTCTTGTTAGGTGGAAACTCATTTCTTCTATACTTTTCCTTGATTGACTGTTGTATAGAGGCTGCTTGTTGGTTCCCTGCTGCTTAGCCCCAAATAACCACACAGATACTATATTAATTAAATCACTGCTTGGCCCATTAGCTCTAGCTTCTTATTGGCTAACTCTTACATATTAATTTAACCCATCTTCATTAATCTGTGCATCACCACGAGGTCATGGCCTACCAGCAAAGTTTCAGTGCATCTGTCTCTGGTGGAGGCTCCATGGATTCTCCTGACTCCATCTTCTTTCTCCCAGCATTCAGCTTAGTTTTTCCTGCCTACCTAAATTCTATTCCCCTATAGCTCTGCTAAGGCCCAAAGCAGTTCATTTATTAACCAATGATATTCATAGCATACAGAGGGAAATCTCACAAAAATTGACATTGCCTCTTATTTTAGTTTACTTTTCTCTGTAGTTTTGCTGTGTTTTTGTCCTATTTGGTACATAGCTAGGCTTCCTTTATGATTTAATTTCAATTTATTTTTTGCTCTAATCAAAGCATGAGTTTACATCACCATTAATAGCTTAAATAAATAGTTTAGTCTAATTTAGCATGACAATCTTGTGGCATTCATTAATTTTCCCTCTACCATTTTTTTTGAAAAAAATCAAATAACCTATGCTTATTTTGTTATAAATGTTTATTCTCAATCTCTGGTGTTGTGTGTGTGTGTGTGTATGAGAGAGAGAGAGAGAGAGAGAGAGAGAGAGAGA
>LOEQ01004721.1:77562-99027 GCA_001685075.1 Bramus lutescens | reverse complement strand
GATAGATAGATAGATAGATAGATAGATAGATAGATAGATAGATAGAGATACAATGTCTTGGACAGTTACTATTCTCTAGGCAATACACTAGGACTTTACATAAATTGTCACATTTGATAATTGGTGAGTTCTTAGCCTGCTTATAGATCACCATGTGGTTTTCCTATGGTGGCCTGTCCTTTCTGCTGCTAGAAACTTTGTATTATAGAAAGGCAATTCTCTATGTTTATCATTATTGTTTCTAATTCCTATTTCTTCACATAGTAGAAGACTATGTTTGGGGGGTTTGGAAAAAAAGTAAACAACAGTGGCGTGTGACTGCATGTGGGAGACAACCTGCTCAAGCTCGCTTCAGCAATGTTCATTCAGGTCCTGTCTATCTGGGACACATGCTGAGTTGCTCATGTTGGTTGGTGCTCATCAATGTAGCCTGCAAAGACAATTGTCATCCCTTCTGTCCAGAGTGACATGATGATCTTGTGTAGCAACACCTGTCACACAGTAGGTGCTCCACATGAAAGAGCAAATCCTGGCTCTTCTGTTTGTGGCCCTGAGGGGAGATGGCATTGTCTGCAGGTCACAGTTGAGGCTGTCATTGTGTGCCCTTGTGGTTAACTCAAGCAGATCTTCTCTGGGATGTTACTTCCTTCTGCTTGAAGGATCTCTTTGCTCACTCTGTCTGTTTCTGCTAAAAAGTCACCTGAAAGACTGAGCTTCTATTAGCCAAAGTGAAAGGATGGACTTCTCTCTGAAAACTGTCTGCCAAGTGCCTTTCCCCTTCTCTTATTAATGAGAGAACAGGCTCTCTCTTCACTTGCTCAGCTTTGTGGCACGTCTATGCCATCACCTGTTCGCTCTTTTCATACTTAGTATTCCTTTGTCCATGTTTTGTCGTTTGATCAAAGGGAAATGAGAGAAATATCATTTTTCCCTGCTCTTTTGTTTATTTTGTCTGGGAGTGTATCACAGATGCTTAGATAGGGATATGAACTCACAAAGGATTGCCCCTTCTGAAATCAAGACTGCTATCCTTTCTGCATTTCCTAGTAAAATTTACCAGGATGTGTGAGGGATTATATTTAAGCAGTTCCTCCAGGCTGTCCATATGACCAATCATCTCCAGTGACTTAATAAGACACTTTGCATAAGAACCCAGCGTAGTGCCAGAAGAGACCAACTGCTCAAGACATTTTAGCTGCTTATAATGGTGAAGGCTATCAATGTTTGCATTGTTATTTATGGTGTTATTTTATAAGTTTTAAAATAGGATTCATGAGGTCATTTGATATTTATAATTTCATTTGATATTTATAATTCTAAAATTGCCCCTATTTTACGTGATCTCATTTCACAGAGAGGAATTGGAGGAAATGATGGTGGATAACAAAAGATATACAAAACAAAAATGCTTAGAGAAATATAGACCACACTCTTAGAAAGTTTGGATAACACAAAGAAGCAGCAGTGGAACGGAACTTAAATTTGGTTTTGACTTTGCAAGCTAGTGATTCCTGTTAAGTAGGGGTGTCCCTTATGGGTGCCTTGAGGCTCTGGGATAAGAATTTTTCTCTTCTGGTTGGCTCTTTGCTAATGGTTCAAGACTAGGAGAAGCAGCTTTCTTTCAATGTATGTTTGTTTCTCTCTCTTAATTCTCTTTTTTTTAGGAATTTTAAAACTTCTCAAGCTCTAATTCATTCTCATTTAATTTTTTTTTTTGGAAGTAGAGATGGAGCACAGAAAAAAAAACCTCAGCTAATGAGGATCTAACTCACAGTGCTGATGACTTCACACAGGTCCAGATATAATGCCAACATCACCATATAGTATTATGAACATCATGGTCTCATGCTTGCCATAGTGCCCAGGTGCTTCTGGGTTCTGTTCAACTGCTATGGGCTCATTACCTGCATGGCCACCATGCTGTTGGAATTACTTCATTTTAAAAGAAGAAAAATGGAGTGATACATAGAGAAAAATTTGACTCAGAGGGATCCTTTTTTCTTCTCCTCTTTTCTAAACAATGAAAATTATACTTAAAAATCATACTAGATGCTTATGAGTCTCTCAGCTCCCAAGTTCAGTTGTTAAACTCCTAACTCTCAATGTGATAATATTGGGGGGTGGTATCTTTGTTAGATGATCAGGACATAAAAACAGAGCCTTTGAAAGACATATTAGTGTCCTGATAGACACTACAGAGAACTACCTTGCCCCTTTGTCATGTGAGAACTGTCACTTATCAGATGCTACTAGAGCCTCGATAGCATATTTTCCCAGAATCTTTAATTAATTATGAGAAATAAATTTCTATTCTTTATAAACCAGTTTGTGGTATTTTATAATGGCCTGAATGGTTTAATACATCCAAATTACAGCAAATTACTCATACCTATGATTTCTGTGAGCATGTCTATTAAAGAAGAAATGTCAAAATCTGTAAAATTGGGAATGATAGCATAATTGTCATAGACACAATTCAGGATTCCAAATTATGAAAAATGGTATGAGAACAAAAATGTGGCGCAATAGAGATGAATTCTGAGTCTTTCAATGATGTAAGAAAGTTAGGTATCTAGATAACTGTAGAATAATTATAACACGAGACAATTTTGGTTCTTGTGTGAAACATTAGGAAGGACTGGCTTGAGTTTAAGACCATTGTGAATCAATTGCATAGTGTGCCTCTAGACTATAAATCCCTTGAGATTGAAAAATCATTTCTTATATCTTATTTATTATCTTATATATTTCTTATATAGCTCATTGAACAAAGAGAGGTAGAGTTGGTGTTTAGCTAGAGCTTTGCCCCTACTGACTAGTGCTTACAGCACTGGAAGGTTGTCTACATGACACCAGAGGAGAAAGGGAAAGACCAAACCAGCAACAAACCCTTTGATCTACAATGGTGGCCTGGCTGCAAGATACGCTGGCGCAATAGCGACACAGAAATGAGAGTAACCAACTCTTATCTGCTTGGATTTAAGGCTCACTCCGTGATATGGAATGTCTGTCTAACACTGCTCTGGTGGCCAAGAACCTGAGGTTATACAGGCAGGAACCTAAGGGAAAACCAAATGCTATTGTTTTGCCAAACATTGCAATACTGATTCCTAATAACAATCTTCTAGACTCATAGACCAGTGCCTTCCTCCGTCATGATCAGAGAAGCTTCCTCCTACAATAGATGAGAATAAACACAGAGACCCACAACGGGACAGTGTACAGAGAGTGAGATACCTCAGGAAGCCAGACCAAACAGGATGTCTCCATCAAATACCCCACCCACCCCTACCCCCGCCAGGGCTCAGAGTACTTTGCTAAAGAAGAGGAGAAGCTACTTTTAAGAATCAGTGGGAATGGATGGCACCAAGAAGAATAAGACCTTCTAGACGCAACAGGACTGATGCACATATGAACTCATAGAGACTGTGGCACAGATGGGGTCCTAGTGCTGAGAAGGGAATTGGACACAAGTCCCCAATCCTAATCCAGAAGTTATCTATAAGTGACAACTATTCACAAAGCAAAAATTAGTTTTTCCAATGGCGTCTCACTACAGGTGTACAAACCATCCCTAAGGGCAGACCCCACGCCTAGCAATAGAAGGGCAACACAAAATGGACTCAATGGTATTTTAGAAGCATTTTGTCTCATAATGTTTTGTCTGCACCCTCTCCCCCTTTTAACTTACAGGTTTTTTTGTTTTATGATTTGTATTATTTTCAATTTAATGTTTATAAGGGATTTCTGGGTGTGTGAATACATGTTTCTCTGTATTTGTATGTTTGTTATGGTTTTTCTTTGGATCTCCTTTCTTCTCTTTGTTTTTTTCATTCTTATTTATTTTAGTTGCACCTTTGTTTTCTAATAAAAGAGAAAGAAAAGGTATGATTTTGGGTGGATAGTGAGGTTGAGAGGCACTGTGAGGGGTTGGAAGAGGAAAAACCGTAATCAGAACTTATTCTGTGAAAGAAATCTACTTTCAATAAAAATTAGAATTGTTAAAATATAAAAAATGTATACACTAAAAAATTTTTAAATTCTGTCTTTGTACATGATGGGCTTGAAAGAAATTTTCTTTGTGATTCCCAGTGCTAGATACAATGAATCTATACCAGGAAAAATAAACCATTTATAAGGATCATGCCACCTTTGAGTTGTCCACAAGATGAAGGGTGGCTTGTGGAAGAGATCAGTCATCAGCACAAATGCATGGAATGTAGATTGTTAGCACTGAAACTGTGATGTGATCTTAGAGGAAGAGAACAAGAACTCTTAACTGATGAAAGAGACCCTGGGAATAGAGATGGGAGGAATGTGGTGAGGATGTGGGAGACACACAAGCGCCCATTGTAAGCTGAGCAAAGGAGTAAGAGCTTGCTTTTCTTGGCAAAGGAAACAGCCAGTGAGAGAAGCTCCGTGTCAGTCATATTTATTTATCTTTTTGAAGAGGGTAAGTGTGTTTATTTTTTCTGTGGAGAACAAATTATTTTCAGTTGCAAAAACATCGGAGAGATAAATTTTACCCAAATGTGAAGCTTTTAAAGCATGAATGGCAGAAGCATCTCATTGTCCTCTTGTGTAAATTTTCCCTTTTATTTCTTTACAATAAATGTGTATTTGTATATATGTATGTGTGTGCATGCTTGTATGCACATATGTGTATGTATGCATGCGTGTGTGTGTTTGTGTGTGTGTGTGTTTCTACAAGCCTAGAATAAAATTTTTCTTTTTTTAGTCATGTGGGACTAGAATATAGCTGGGTTCTGGTCAATGAAATTGAGTAAGAATCGAGTGGAAATGATGTGCGTAACTTCTGGTTAGTTTCTCAAAAGGAAGCATCACATCTCCCCACTTCCTGCTTTTTCCTTGATCATGAGACTCATGTGATGTCTGGAGCTGGGAAGATTATACTGGATCCCAAAAAACTTCATTTTGAAGGCAGCCAAGAAAATAATAAGTTGTTATCTTGGTCTCTGAAGTTCCTATAGTTGCCATATGAGACTTGGATTCCTGGCTCAGAAAGTAAGGCACTGTTAAAAATCATTATTGATTCGCATCTCTCCGTGGTAGCACAGGAATCAACACCTTCTATACCAGTTCTCTCCAACAAATGTTTTCAAAGGTACTGACATCCCATTAGCAAGAAGCATTCAAATAAAAGCACTTTGGGGTGAAGTGTCTCATCTAGTACATGATCATAGAAGACATCCTGTATGAGTCCTTACATTTTAGATATGTTTAAGTATAGTGAAAAAATGTTTTCAACCTAACACATTTTAGCAGATAATTAGTTTCTGATTTACATTGTAAGATAATAAAGAAAACTCAATTGTGTGAAGATTAGCTTGGGCTATTTACTTGGAACAATGAACCCAAGCGGACTTGGAGTCACGTAGAATTATGTTGGCAGATGGTAGGGTGTGATATGTGATATGTAATTCTCTGGCCTCCAGAGGTTAGGATTTAGATGACTGGTGGAAAACACCTGAATTATAGTTAGAACTATAGCTGCTTGAGTAAGTTTCTTTCCATCTTGCATGACTATCACTTAAGCTTTAAACTTTTTATGCTAGATTTCATTTTTTTTAAAAATTCCATATCATATGGCCCTTGGGAATTCTGGCGATAATACATAACCTAGCACTTTTATATTATTGTAGATATGATCCATTCCTTGTATGTATTAGAGCTAAGAACTAAAGATAGCATGCTTTGGAGAGAAATCTCAGTCATTGCTGAGCTGGTTTTGAATGGATAATTTTTGCTCCTGTTGATGGCTCCAGTGTGGATACTTTAGAAATGTCTCTGTAGGGTTAGTAGGTGTCACACCATAGAATCGAAAAGTAGTGCCTACGTTGGTAGAATCTTACCCATGCAGCTTTTGTGTGCTATGTGGAAAGAATTTTTAAAACTCTGATGAATGCAGTGGTTGGAATAAACAGCGGGCATCTTTCCCTCTCTTGGCCACATGTATGTGAGACTGTGGGCAAATATTTCTAATAAACGATTTTCTATTGTTCTATTGTTGATGTTTCCAAGGACTCCATGAAATTGTAGGGTGGCCCCCCACCACAACCCCGAGGTTCTAAAGACTGAACAGTGAGCTGACATGATTCTCCAGGTTCCAACACTCTACATTTTATCCTACCCAAGCTTCTGGAATAGTTCAGTGAGTGATAAATCTGAGCATTTCTTTCACTCCCCGGATTGATCTTCCCTGTCACTACCATCCTCATTTAGTCTTCAGGAGGACTTCCAGTTTCTTACGTGCATCTCTTCTTCTGTCAGTTATCAGTTTGTTCAACTACCCATTCACCCAACAAATACTCACGAGCGTCTACTTCTAACTTACGCATTCTACCATACACTTGATATACAGAGACAATACGACCCATTTACTCATTCAACAGATATTCATGCTATGTAGTATTCAATAAAATAACATTATATAACATGTGCCAATAGTGAGCAAGATAGAGTCTCAAAGAACTTTAAGCTATTGATTGGACTTTAGTCAGAAGAATACATAGTTATTATATGCAATGCATAGCATTTATGGAAAGGGTATTTAGCCCCATCACTATTGTAAATGCTGTTAATGTGTTCTTTTATGTATTTGTCATATGAACTAACTGGGCAGGTGATTTTCTTGTCCCTGTTTTACAAAGGGAGAAACCAGGGGACAGAAAGGTAACAATGGTCCCAGCATCACATGGCTATCAAATGATGGAGCTTTATCTCAATCCCGAATAAACAGCCTGTGTGGAAAGAAGATTTTTGTTACTATTCAGTTTAGAACTGCATTTAGAGTGCCTAACATTCTCAGTCTATGCTTGCATCAAAATCACCCTACGGATTCAATGCAATTTCCATCAAAATTTCAGTGCAATTCTTCACGAAAAATTGAATAAATTATCTCAAAATTTATATGGAAACACAAAAGACCTACAGGAGCCAGAACAATATGGAGTAATTAAAAGCACTAGTCACTACTCCTGGTTTCAGACTATACTACAGAGCTATAGTAATAAAAAGCGTGGTGCAAGCATAAAAATAGACATACAGATCAATGGAAACGAATTGAGGACCCAGATAAAAGCTCATGCTCCTACATTTGTGACAACACGACCCCAAATACCCATTGGAGAAAAGATGATGCCTTCAATAAATGATGCTAGTGAAACTGGACTGCTACATGTAGAATGAAATCAGATCCTTATCTCTTACCACACCAAAAACTCCAAATGCATCAAACACCTCAATGTAAGCTCTGACACACAGAATCCATTAGATGATGAAGGAGGGAATGTGCTTCAATTTATAGGCACAGCTAAGGATCTTCTGCATAGAATCCTAGAAGCATAGGCATTAAGATCAACAATTGAGAAAAAGGACCCCATGGAATTAAAGGACACCAACAATTGAGTCTCAAGGAGGACGACAGAATAGGATAATGTCTTTGTCAGCTCTATTCTTATTTATTATTGTTTTTGCAATGTCCACTCATGGAACACCCTTTATTCTCTGCCCAGGGCCGACCACTCCTACCACATCTCTTGATGCTTCTGGTCTAAACAGTGTTCAGCAGCTTCCTCTGAGCATCATACCCAAGGGCAAAAAATGCTAAAGAACTGTGCGTGCCTGAGGGGAATTTAATTAACCCAGAGGGTGAGATGAAGCTGGAGGAGTTGATCTTCCTAAATGATCAGCAGAGTATGCTAAGCGAAGTGAGTGAAGGGTTATGGGTGCAGGAAAGGGCTTGGCAGGCAGAAGGAACCACTTCAGCAAAAGCAGGGAGATAGAAACAGTAAGCACAGAGATTGACAGAAAGTTTAGTGTTCTGGGATCCAAAAGTCAGGGACAACACAATGCTTTCTCTGGCACAAAGTCTTCAGGGCTGGGTTGCATGGGGACACCCAGCCGGACTCAACCTGAGTGCCCCCAAAACTGCTGAGAGGATCATCATCAGCTTGGGGTCTTTGTAGACTACATTAGAAAATAGTTTAGAGGGATATAAGAACAGAGAAGGGAGGGAGGGAAGGAGGGAGGGAGAGAGGGAGAGAGAGAGAGACTGACTAAGGGGACAGGAAGAAAGAGATGATTTCTTTTCAATATTGTCTGATGTCCATACTTCTCCAAAGGGCCCCCATGCCATCACCATGAAACAGCCAAGCTGAGAAAGACGTAAAGCCTTTGTATAGCAGATAGAGTACTCTATCAAAGACTATGACAGATATAGAGACTCGGTTTGGTGCATATATTGCCAGGAAGATCAGGGACAGTCATGGTTAATCTGGAATTGGCCACCCATTGGAATACAAGAATCTACGGGAGCTAACTGTGTCAGCCTCCCACTCCAGCCACTAACAAATTATTCCATTTCTGGCAGAGGTACCTTGCTGGCTGTTTCACGTGGTAACACAGGATTTGCAACGCGAAACACTAGTGTTAGCGAAGGCTGTAGCTAGCAATTTGAAAATGGTACACACAGCAGTCAATCTATTGCTCCCCATCTTCATTGTCCCCCAAAGTAGATTTGCCGTTAAGCACAGTGTGAGATCCTGCCCAGTGGGGATGCAAGCCCTCTACCCTCTCCCCTTGTCTCTCTCTGCCTGTTACTGAAAAGCAGAAATAAAACAAACTGACTTTGGGATAGCTCTTTGGTGTTACTTTCTTACTGAACTTTCTGCCTTCTCATCTTTTCAGAGAGCACAGAGAGGAAGGAAGAAGATGGCTAGAGAAAACGGGTGGCAGGAAGGGAAGCAGTAAGAGGCAGACACACTTATTGCTCCATCACAAAAGGTTAGGGCGGAAGAGATCTAGAAGCTTGTTTCATGAGCTTCCATAAGCATTTATCCAAACCCTTATGCTAGGATTATTATTCTCAGAAGGAAAATTTCTGCAGTGGGTTCAATTGCAGTTTCTAGAGACAAGCTGCCTGTGTTTCATTTCCATTATTGTCTATCTGTCTGACTTAGAATAGCTGCTTAATGTTTAGCAGTGGGTTTTATAAAAAAATAAGAATCTTTTTATATATTATTGCTGTGTGTATAATTATATGTGTGTGTGTTTATGTGTGGATATGTGTGTGTATGTGTATATATGTAAGCAGATAATTACATGGGACACATGGAAGTCAGAGAAAAACCTGGGGTGTCAGGTTTTGTCTTCTACCGTGTTTGAGACTGGGTGTCTTGTTTTTGCTGCTGTGTATACCAGCATAGTGGCCTATGAGCTCTCAGTCACTTTTCTGTCCCCAGTCACCATCACGAAGAGTACTGGGATTACAGATGTGTGCTACTATGCTGGCTTTACATGGGTTCTGAGGATCCGAACTCAGGTCCTCACACTTGTGTGGTAAGCACTTCACCTAGTGATTGTCTTCCCTGAACACGTTTTCTTCAATGAATGTCTGGATGGTCTGTCTTTATATTTGCTTAACAGCCATCTTTAAATGAATAAAAGAGTTCACGTATTAAGCAAAGAAAATCAATGATATTCTTTTCACTTGCCTACCTGCAGTGTTCAAAACACTTTAATCGTTTGCTTATCGTCAGTCCACATCCTTCTGAGTCTTTTTGTAGAGTCACCAATGGATCAGTGGTCACTCAGAAACCTTAGCAGCTAGAGGTGACACATGGATGGTGAACACTTACCTTGTATCCCTTGGTTGTAAGAATACATCACAGAAACAGCTGTCACGTGGTACCAATTAGTTGGGATGTACCATTGGAAGACCTGAGTTTAAATCTCAATCTTGTCACTTATGGGTCAAGTGACTTGCTAAGTCTCTTAAGAGTCTTTGACCTTGTAGTTCCATGAATAAGCAGAACAGATAAAGTGCTTGGACAATGGCTTAGATGGGCTCTGAAGGCAACAGGAAACCTGAATAGAGACAAGAAGGGAAAGGATTCTAAGAAGCACTGTAGGACCTATAGGAAGCCTCTTGGTTATTTCAGGTGCCTTCTGCTTCTTACTAGAGCACTAGGAGTACTCTGGTTATGACCATTTCCAAATCTTTAATCTTAAAAAATATTAAATTAGGACTCTGGGATGTTCCTAACACTTCCTTTTTTTTTTTGTCTTTCTGGGTTTAAGGGAATCTAGTAAGAGAGACATTGGATCTGAGTTCAAATTCTAGCCCTGCTGCATCCTATGTGTGGTCTTGGGTGAGTCAGCTGACCTGAGACTCAGGTTCTCCAAGGCTGTGGAGTGGAGAGAATGAACATGGATGACCCCCCCCACACACACACATACACACAATTCCTGGCTTGTAACAAAAGCTCAACATTTTCTTTGTTCTTTCCTTTCTTCCTTCCATCAGTTTCTCGTTCCTTTCCTGCCTCCCTCTTCCCCTCTGCAAGTTCCACTGACCCTCTCCTCCTCTCACTAAGTGGATTCAGTTCTGGAAACAGAAGACTTAACAGTTCATTTCAGGACACAGATATTTTGAGCTGTTTGTTTTCCAGCCTACAGTCATGTTTTCCAATTCAGGTTGTTTCCTGCTGGAAAATTGGGCCCTCACAAGAGCTGTTGGCAGCCACAGACCGGTTGAGAACCATCCCTTCCTTGGCAGGCAGTTGAAGAGAACAATTCGTGTGAGCGTGTGCAGGCAGCATTCATACTCTGAGGTTGGACTGATCGCCAAAGTCACTACCCACCCAGCTCTGTCTCCCCCGAGATGGAGAGACCCCTTTCTAACTTAATAGTTACATGCTTCCTGGGATGTGGGATGCGGAGACACTGAAGTGGACAAAACTGAGCTCTGCTCACGTCCTCTGTCAGGGGCGCAGTGTGAATTCCCCCAGCTTGTAGGTCCCTGTAAACAGTAAGATGCCCTTTGGTGGAATGCTGCAGAAACTGCCCACACCTTGCCTTTGGTGAATCTCTGCTGATTCTGACACTAGATTTATCTGGAAATCAGGTAGGGCTTGGAACACTCTCAATTTTTCCTAGTTCATCACTTGATATACCATCCAGCAACATCTACTGTTTTTTTTTTTCTTTTCATTTAGTTGTTTTTCCTTTGGTAGTTTCAGCTCAGGGCTATGCGGGCATGTCCGAAATCAAGCATGGTTGTTACGCTACCCCCTTCTTCCCTCCTTACATTTGCTCCTCAGTTCAGAGCACGTGGTCCTCATCAGAGAAAGTATGTAGAAAACTGGGGACCACTCCAATCCTTCTCTTCATCCCCTGGTCTCTTCTCTCTCCTATTCCTGATCGATCACTCAGCTACACCCACCCCTAAAGGTCTCTTGAATTGTTTCTTTCTATTCTTAATTCTCTATTCTACTACAGTAGCATAGACTTTCTTTTTCATTTTGATCACCATGAATGGCCCCAGTAACAGTTAATTTTATGAGTCATCTCTACTAGGATATTGAATGTCCTAGATAATTGATAAAATGTCACCCCAGTGCCTTTGGGGGTGTTCCTAGAAAAGGTTAGCATTTGAATCCATACATTCAGTAAAGAGAATGTGCTCAGTGATGGGTGTACAATAATCCAACCTGTGGAAGCTTGAAATAGAGTGATCGTGTAGAAGTTCTGTGTATTTCTCTTTCCCAGTTCTTGGTCTGGCGATTATTCTATCCCCACCCCTTTCCACTGAAGATTCAGATTCTTAGGGCTTTACTCTTGTGTGGGAAATTACACCATCTGCTCCCCTGATTCTCAGGCCTTTGGATGTGGACCCATTGCCACCACTGGCTTCTGTGTTCCTACTGCTTGCAGACACTATATCACGGGGCTTCACAGACTTTCCAGTCCTGTGAGTGCATCCCCAGTATACATCTTGTCTTCTGTATCTTGGCGTATCCTGTTAGCTCCATTTCTCTGGTGAAAGCTGATTAATACACTGCTTCCCTTTTCTTTTCTTTTGCATGGTTTATGGTCCAATGCAGCAAGCGAAAATCCAACTGTGTATCTCCCTTGCTTAAAATATCTGTCACTCATTCTTCCACGATCAGCCACAGGATTAAGTGCTGGTACAGGAAATGAGCTCATCCTCCACGTGTCCCTCTCTCTCTTGAACTGCTTCTCTAATGATGCTAAATTCCAGGACAGCCCGGGCCAGGGCTTCTTTATCTGGGATTCTGTTATTTCTTCTGCCTACAGTCTTCACCACACACTCTGCCTTCTTGGGTTACTTATTGTTTCAGGAACTTGTTAGCATCAGCAAACCCCAGTACAGAGGGTTCTTCCCACAATCCCCAAAGTGTTTTCTAGCTTGAAAAGACAATTCCTGGAGAGTTTTTCCTGTTCAGGCTCCCCTGCTTTTTCTCGTTGACAACCGTGTTTTGGTGTCTGCTGGAGACACTGCGCAGTGAGATTGGTTATGCCCTTTGAAAGCTGTCTGAGACAGAAGCTCAGCTCCACAGAAGGTAGCCACAGCATTGTTTGTCGAAGTAAATCTTAGCGCAAAATGGTGGATAAAAACTATGCTGATGCTAGGAGAGGGGAAATGTGAGCTCAGAGATCTCCAGGGACTTGACATTTTCATCCATCACGGTCAGCAAGCACGGAAGGGGAATGGCTTGGTTTAATGTAAATCCTATGGACTGAGCTAACCAGTTGGAAATCATGAATAACAATCACGTTCTCCATTAAGACCTGATTCTTGTCACCCGTTGTAATAAATACGTACCATATTGTCCATGCATCAGTGTTACAAGAGTCTTCAAAAAGTCTCCAGGGGTAGACGTGCATGTACAAGCTTGGACACACACACACAAACACATACAAACCTTTAATACTCTAAGACACAAAATAAGGCTGCTTGATAAACAGATGGGGGGGCCTTAGGGCTCTCTTGGTCTCAGCTCTTAACACCCCATCTAAAGCCTGTCTCTAGGCTCCCTGCCAGCATACAGCACAGAGAATTCAAACATCTAGGCCCTGGGCATCTCTTGCCACTTTATTTCATTCTCATCTACTCCCCCCCTTACCTTACCAGGCTGCAAGCTTGCTCGCTCATTTACCAGGCTCCTGCACTGCTCTCTCAGCACATGCCAAAGTCCCTCCGGTCCTAACACAGGTTGGCTTCCCACTGCATTGTCTTGGCACACTCACTTGGACCCTTTGATTCAGTTTGCTCCCGAATGTTCTAGGAGACCATTCTCTCCAATTTCTCTATCAAGTCACCCACCCAGGGAATCCACATTAGCAGAGGCTGCTGGCCTTACCATCACGCAGCTGGGCCAGCTACTAAACTATTGTCTCTTGGCTGTGGACTCACTATTCTCCATTCAGAATTGTTACGCTAGGGCTGGAGCCCATAGACCTATTTCTGCCCTGCTTTCTGGCTCCACGATAGATCCTGTCAATAGAAAGCTTCAGACGGAAAGCTTGAAGCAGGTCACCTCAGGTTCCTTAACTTTTTCTTCTTGACATCAAGCAAGCACTTGGTTCTTACAGCAGCAGCTGAATATTTCCTTCAGCAGCGGAACCAGCTTCCTAACCTCCTCAGACGTAACTGCAGTCCAGCAGAGGGGAGAGCAGGCTCCTGGGGGCTTGCGGGGCTATGGGACCTGGGTGAATTCTTAAAAGTGTGTTCATGCATAAAACCTTTATCTAGACTTTAAAAATGCTTATCAAGCCAGGCAGTGGCGGCGCAGGCCTTTAATCCCAGCACTTGGGAGGCAGAGGCAAGAGGATCTCGAACTTGAGTTTGAGGCCAGCCTAGTCTACAAGAGCTAGTGCCAGGACAGGCTCCAAAGATACAGAGAAACCCTGTCTTGAAAAAACAACAACAACAACAAAATGCTTATCAAATGCAATATTTTTCTACTTAGAAGCTTTTATAGTTACGCTAGCATATTTGAAGTCTTCAGTATTATTTCTTTTATATTTGAGATTATAATGTCATTATAGCATCCTCCCTTCCCTTTCATCCCTCCAAACGTGCCCATAAAACTCCTCCTTGCTCTCTTTACAGTTCATGGTCTCCTTTTTCATTAGCTGTTGTCACGTGCATTTATGTATGGATATGCATATATATATATATATATATATTCCTAAATACAATCTGTTTGGTCTGTATAACACTACTTGTAAGCATGTTTTCAGGGCTGAGCACTTGGTATTTGATAACCAGTCAGTGCTTTCTTCCTTGGGGGAGACTACTTCTGCTCTTAGTGTTTCTTGCTTGCCTGTAGTGGTCTTTCCTCTGCTCGCTTCGGCACAGCCAATTGTTGCTGCCCTTGTTAAGATCATGTTTAGGTAGTCATGGTGGTGAGACTTTGTGGGTATAGCTTCTGACAGTTTATCAACACGTTTTAATTTTTATAACTTCAGCTTGTTCACTCCCACCCCTAAAGATAATAGATCACCCTACACAACGTTTGTGGTACCACAGAAATCTTTGCATGTGCTCAGGAATGTAGGTAACACTTCCTCATACTTAGATGACAATTGTATCAAATTGTTTCTGTAATTTGCATAATTTCTCTGTGAGGCAACGGAGGCGAGGTATACAATTAAAACTCCAGCACCATCCACGCTTCGGCTGACTGTGTTGACATTAGTTTGGAATTTGGTCAGATCTTAACTAGTGATTATGATACACATCTCGAACTGTTCACAGTGATAAGCTTTCGTGGCTCAGTCTGAAGCACGGGAAACCCGCAGAGGCATAGAGTCATTAATGCCATCCTCTCATCGTGCGATAGCTATATACATTTGCACACATTACACAGCCGCTCGTCTTTGAAGAGAACGGAAAGGGAAAGGAAAACCCTCATTTGCACATGCACCATCTTTATTATTTTCATGCTGCTTTTTCTTTTCCTTCATCTCTCTGAATTGTTCCCTTGTGTTATATTCCTTCAGCTACAGAACTTCCTTGGTCGATCTTTGGCATGGTCTCTGGGTTGCAAATCCTCTCTGTTTCTGTTGATCTGAAAATGCCGTTATTTTCCTCTTTTTTAAGCAATAGTTTTGTGCATTGCAGAATTCTTAGATTTTTCAAGATTCCATTGCTTTGTGGCTTTCATTATTTCTAAGGAGAAATCAGCAGCTCCTGTAGCATTAGGGCCTCCGTACTCACTGTGTTCTTTCTTTCCAGAAAGCTTCCAAGTTTTATTTTTGTTTGTTTTATCACTGGGTTTCAGAATTCAGTATAATTTCATGTAATCTTGACTATATACACACTGCTCAGAATTCATTGGGCTTCCTCTATTTTTTTAAATTGAATTTTCTTACATAATTTGGAATGATTTTTTGGCCACTATTTTAGGGTGCTTTTATTTGCTTCATTCTCTTTGACTTATTTTTGGATACTTAATTCTCAATGCATTAAATACTGTTTATATTTAATGTTTTATTTGGTACTGTCTCAAAGACACTAGCATTTCTTTTTTTATCAATTTAGGTAATTTCTATCTATTCATTTATTTTAAGTTAATTTCCTCCCATTATTTTAAATAATTTGTGGTTTCAGTTAAAAATTTACATTTAATTATACTGTCCATTTGCTGGTATTGCTCTGTAGGGTTTAAATGTGAAACTTTCTCCATAGGCTTATGTGTTTAAACACATGTTATCCGGCTCATGTCACTGTGTTTGGAGGCTGTGGAATCTCTAGGGAGTCCCCAAAGGGAGAGGGACCCCAAAGGGAGGGTAGTGAGTCATTGGAGGTGGTTATAGGTGTTATAGACCAGTTCTATATGCAACTCAGTCTCTCTCTCTCTCTCTCTCTCNCCTCCCTCCCTCCCTCCTTCCCTCTGTTTCTTGGTCCACTGAGATGTGATGAGTCATAGCTTACATGCTCTCACCTATGTAAGAGCCTTTACTCTGCTGTACACACAATGGCGGATCACACTTCTCCCCACGATGATGGACTACATCGTCAGACCTTAAACCAGAAGAAATATTTTCTTCCTTAAAGTTCCCCTTGTTAGGTGTTTGGCACAGCAATAAGAAAAATAAAATAAAAGAGACAAATCAGCCCACTCTTCATTTATTCTCTCAGATGTTCTTAAGTGTTTTCTCTGGAGTGTTACATTCTGCTTGCCCTTTTCATCTGGCAATTTTTATTATATGCAAACATTTTAGAAGCTATGTTGAGATGAGAAACGCTGCTCTTTAACATACTATGCCTTCCAGTCTCTCCCCACCTCCATATACTTTTCCCTTCTCTTCCCTCTCCCTCTCCTCCCTGCTTGTCTTCTTTTTCCATCTTTGAGATAGCATCTTGCCATGTAGGCCAGTCTGACCTCAAACTCACTATGTAGCTTAAACTGGCCTTGAATTCATGATCCTTCTGCCCTAGCCTTTTGAGTCATGGTATTACAGGCATGTGCCACCATACCTGTGGAATTTTCTTTACTGTTGAGTTTGTTTGTTTGCTTTTCTTTTTCTTTTGAAGACTGTTGATGATTTTGAAGACTGTTGACGAATTTGGCTAGGTTTAAATTCCAAGCTGGTCTTTTCTTTCTGGGAAGCAGTTGAAATTTATGCTCAGCCCTTTGAATCCTTGGCTTCAGTGTTCTCTCTTGGTTAGCATCAACTAGTGACTTTTAGCAGAGTTTATTTACAGTTGTTTTTCCTCCCTTCTGTATGCCCCTTCACTCCCCATAACTGACAAGACCTCTTCCAGTTCTATCAGCTCAGCACTCAAGAGAACAGGACTGTTGCTCTCTACTGCCTTGGGCTTCGGGGCTTGGGAACTACCCTTGGTAAAACTGATCATTCTCAGGCCTCATCAATGTACTTCAGGAGTAAAGATTGACATCCCGTCTTGTCCCTGCTTTATTTTATTGTTTTCCAAAGCTTTTAAGTCACCCATTGAAACAGAATCATCATTACCTATAAATTTAATTATTACAATCTACTTTTCCATTTCTGGACCCTATGACTCCCCTAAATTCACTTTCACTTTTTTCTTTCTTCTTATGGAGTCCTCGGAAGCCTTTTAAACTCTTAGCAGCTTCTTTGACAAGTCATCTGTAAGTAAGTGTAATGTGTGACATTGTATCATAATTCTAGTTTATGATGAATTTTCATATATTTTTTCTCTTTTAGACTTTGTCTCAATCTGGTGAGAAAGATATTTTTACTGTTCCCATTTTAGAGATGAGGAAACTGAAATTCAAAGACCCTGTCGTGTACAAGTTCATGCAGCAAGAAGAGGGATCAGCCTTTAATCTCTGCTGATTTGAACTCTGTGCTCTTGTCAAAATGTCAAAGCTATCTTAGAAGATAATCTTCATTATTAATTATTATTAATCTTCATGAGATTAATAATGCTCATATACCAAGATGTTTCTGTGTGTGGGGGTGGAGTTTTGTGTATGTGTGGATGGCAGAAGACAATCTTGGGTGTTAGTCCCTGCTTTCTACCTTGTTTAAGACTGGATCTCTTGTTGTGCACTGTCGTGTCTACCAAGATAGACGACCCACCAGCTCCTAGGGATCCTCCTTTCCACATCTTGCATCTTACCCTAAGGCTGCTGGGATAATAGATGAGTACCGTTACACCTGACTTTTATTTGGCTTCTGGGTAGCTAAACTCGAGTCACTAGGCTCGAGTGCTGGAAGCTTTCCTCAGAAGTCCATCTCCCTAGCCTGTTTTTGTTCTATAAACTAAAGCCTGGGTAAATTTGATGCCCCCCCATTATGTAAAGCATTGTCTGGGTTTGCCTAAATGGAGACCAGGAAAGGGAACTAGCCTTTCCCAAGAGCTGGGTAAGCACTGCTGAGAAATTTTTGTCAATGGTTTTTTTTTTTAGAATACAGAATTTAAAATTTTAAAAATAGAAAAAAATATTTGTTTCTCTATCATGCAATGGTCCCCACAGTCTGGCAATTGGTGAGGTTCCCCCACAACATTATCCTCAGTATCTGTGCTGCTTAGTTTTGGTCAACTTGACACAAACTTAGGCTTACTGGAAAAGAAAAAAAAATCTAATTGAGGAATTACCTCCATCATACTAGTCTATGGGCATGTCCTACGGAATACATTCTTGATTGCTAGTTAATATAAGAGGGCCCAGTCCACTGGGCAGGTGGGGCTAGGCTATATTTAAAATGCTAGGTGAGCAATCCAGGACAAACAAGCCAGTAAAAAGTATTGCTCCACAATCTTGCTTCAGTTCCTGCTTCCAGGGTCATGTCTTGACTTCTCTGGCTGATGAACTATAACCTATAAGCCAAATGGACCCTTTCCTCCCCAAGTTGCTTTTGGTCAGTGTTTATCACAGCCCCAGAACCAAAGCTGTAACAATGCCCTACCTGCAAACGTAGATTCAGGGAAAAGGTGAGATGAGGATGATCTTGGCATGGACTAGGGGTCAACTCTCCTGGCTGATGCCTCTGGAGTTCTAGCAAGGCAGCAAGGCACAGAGCCCAGAAGGCTTGACAAGCTTGACATGATCAGGCCTGGCAGAGAGCGTTACATGGGGCCTAGAGGCCTGTGGTCATCATCTCAGGGAAATGGGCTCTAGTCTGTTCAGAACCCCAGGAGAAGCCGAGGCTTGCCATAAACCCATAACTGACAGCTTCAAGGGGCCTGGAATGCCTGGCAGGGACAGGAATGGAGCTTCCATTCAACCCATTGCTCAATGCCAGGCCCTGTGCCAGATATATGGATTTTTTCCATTTAATTAGATTAAACAGAAACACATCCCGATGACTTGGCCAATACAAATAGAAAGACAAAGACACGCGTGCTCGCGCACGCGCGCACACACACACACATAAGAAAGAAAGAGAGAATGAGAGATAGACAGACAGACAGACAGAAAAAGAGAGACAGAGACACACACACGTACACACAGACACACATAGAGAGAGAGAAAGAGAGAGAGACACAGAGAGAGACAGTGACAGAGACGGAGAGACAGAGAGAAACAGAGAGAGCCCTTTATAGAGGAGAGTGGAATCTCCAGAGTATCCCCACAGGAAGCAGCCCTGGGGAATTAGGTGAGCAATAGCATTTGAGTACCATCAGAAATACATTCAAGGTTTGCCAAAATTTATTTGAAACACCAATGGCCCCAAGCCACCACACCCATGATGCCTGTCCATTTTAATTATTATTTTGCTTTTCTGATTGCTCATATCCTAAGAGTTGGCTCTTTTGATGCGTTTTGGTTACTGGCAGCTTGAGAAAGCATGGGCCACTATTCTGCTTGACAGCTATTGTCTGTGCAGAGTTGGATCAAGGCTTTCATAAGCTGCCAGTCTGATTTAGTGAGGGCTGATGGGTCCACCATCCAGGGAAGGCTCTCTGTGAGCTTGTTCCAGGAGATTGGGGTTTGCTCCAGAACAGCAATTCTGACAAATCGTCAAGGCGATAGGAGATCATGAGACTGCCAAATGCCTCTGCAGACAGCTACTGGGACCCTGAACCCATTGTTCTACCTGTTCAGAGGCGTCCAGGGTGTAACATTAATGTCCAAACTAACCCAATGGGGCTCCCTTATGACAGAGTTCTGCACAGATGGCCAGAGCCATTGGAACCTGAACACAGGAACTCTTGTGAGTGGCTCATCATTGGATGTCTGGTTTTATGGCAGGCATCTCAATAGCCTGGAAAGCCCATTACAGTGTGTGTTGTGTGCTAAGTTCGCTCCTGGCTTCATTATCTTCCCTTATTATTAATGCATTTAGGTTCTCTTCATCCTACTTGGTTACATATTTTAAATTCATTTTAGTCTATTTCGTTTTGAGTATCTGTGACATGCCTTAAATCCATTCTTGAATAAAGAAAGTAAAAGGTAAACAGGCAGATATAATCGTGAACTCCGCTTGAGATAGTCTTGGATTCGACACAATGATAAGAATTTCCTCCTGTGGATCTGGACAGAACGGAAGAGTACAGGCGAATTTTAATCCCAAGGGGTCTTTGGTTGTTTGGTTGGTTTCAGATTCCTGCACGGGCCTGTGTTTGGAGACATCAGCAAGGTGTTCCTGCAGCATCCTGGGGCTGCTTTGTTTGTTCAGCTCATGAAAAATGATTGTTAATTTTTCTGGAATTTATCAAGTTGATTGATGCCTCCTTGGCAGTGTTAAGCCAGCCCTAGTGGGAGTCTTTGTATAACAGAAGATGTCAGAAGTTACAAATTAAAGGCAATCCCCCCTTTCCTCCTCTCCCTCGCACCCTGCCATTTTCTCCTTCACAAGTGGTTTCCCAGCAAGCACTGGATGCGCTGCGGCCGTGGATGTCTAAAGTTTGTCTTGGAGGAGATTTAAACTCTAGATTAACATAGACCAGAGAAGAGAGGACAATGAAATCTCAGCTAGTGCGATGTAAGTGAAAGTAGCTGTGGTGTCCAGCGTAACCAGCGCGCATACACACGTTTCCACCTGGATAAGTTTCTAAGTCCACTGGAAACCTCCATGGTTTAGTTAAACGCGCATGCTCTATCTGCCCCTGGGGTGAAAGAGACCTTGAGCTTAGTGCAAGCAGGACTTCTCTCAGGAAGGGATCTTAGCCAGTCCTCTCGCGTGCCTAGTTTTCTGATACCTGCTTCTGTAAGCGCCTTGTGTGTAAAGCTGCAGTGTACATGATACTATACAGAGTACTCATTTGTTGAGACGACACTCGTGTTCTTCCACAGTTTCACGTGCGGGAGTGGGTGGGTGGGGACCAGTTCCCACCTGTGTTTAAAGAGCCAGAGATTGGATTCTGCAGTGCTATTCTGATCTGGAGTTCCTATGGACCATCCCATCTCTGCGACACATGGAGTTCCAAATGATCCCCCTTCCTCAGAATTAAACGTGGAGAAGGTGGCCCCATGCCATGTATATCCAGACTCTCCTTATGTATGGCTCTGTAGACTCCTTTGAATGGTAAATTCCCCGGGAGCGCTTTTCTCATCTGTCAGGCCTGGGGAGGACTACCTGTAGGATATGCCTTACATCAGGCGGGCCTAGTCTCTGTCTTCAGGTGACAGAGATACTGAAGACAGCGATGCGTTATTGTAGCAGGAGTCACACTGGTGGATGTGCGCAGCACCTTGCAGAGTATTCTTTAGGGGATAGAGACTGGGTTAGGAAAAGCAGGTCATGTTTCTTGAGTGCAGAATCTATCTGCTTGTTTATACGCATTTCCTAGTCAGTGACTGTTGTTGGTAGATTGGCAAGGTCATCTCTAATGCTGTTTGGGTTCTAAAAGCAGAACTCCAGTTTTGCATATTCTGAGATACCCTCTGATGGAGATGTGGTGTAGGAGGTCCTTCTGTATTTGTGTTGCTTTCATTGGTTAAATAAAGAAACTGCCTTGGCCTTTTGATGGGGAAGAACTTAGATAGGCAGGGAAGACAGAACAGAATGCTGGGAGGAAGAAGGAAGTGTGGCAGATGCTATGATTCTCCTGCCTGAGACAGACACTGGTTAGAGTCTTTCCCAGTAAGCCACCACCTCGTGGTGATATACAGATTATTAGAAATGGGTTAAATCAAGATGTGAGAGTTAGCTAATAAGAGGCTAGAGCTTATGGGCCAAGCAGTAATTTAATTA
>LOEQ01004721.1:29546-72868 GCA_001685075.1 Bramus lutescens | reverse complement strand
ACCTGCCACTCACCTCTCCACCTGCCACTCACCTCTCCACCTGCCACTCACCTCTCCACCTGCCACTCCCTTCTCCACCTGCCACTCCCTTCTCCACCTGCCACTCACTCATTGCTCACCTTCTCTCCTACCTCACTAGCCACATACTACTTTATCTTCCATCCTTAACAATCGTTTTCCTTCATTTTAGTTTTCTTCAAAAATCTTACAACTTTCTAAGATGCTTTAACCTTGAATTATCAAAGCTGGCTGCCTACTAAGCTATAGATCCAGGATAGAGCAGCGACTATTAGCTATATGCGCTTCCACATCCCCGGTGCCTCCAATGGGGCCTAAAAGCACATCAGACTCTCAGAGGCATTATGCGGGGTGAATAACGAAGGAGCGATTCCATTCCCCTTCTCTCACCGCACTGACTCCTTCCCCAATGGCTTCATCTAGTCCTTTTGAAACCACTCCAATAGATTCGTAAGGAGGCCTTGACTTGTGTCTGTCTAATCCTATTGAAGGACTGAAACAGTGAGCCTTCCTGAGTGAAAAGTTCCCTATTGCCTTTCAGGGACAGACCCTTGCCTCCTCTCCAGCTTGTTTCTTTTCTATACTGTGAGTTATAGCAAAGAAAGTAAATTTGTAACCTTCCCTCACATAACTTCTGTATACATCGCATTTGCTGCTGGCACAGTTTACTCTGACTTCTCGGTTTAAAATAACACACACTTATTCCTTCGCAGTGCTAGATCAGAAGTCTGACACAGTTCCCATGGAGCCCTGGTCAAGGTATCAGCGGGACGGTGCTCCTTTCTGGAGGAGACAGTCTGTTTCCTTGCCTTTTGTGGCTTCTGGGAGCTGCTCCCATTTCTTTGTTTACAGCCACCTCTGGGCATCGTCAAAGCCAGTGGTGTGGCCCCTTCTGCCTTGCTACTGCCATCTCACCTTCTCTCACTTTGCATCTCCTTCTTCCATCTTCAAGGACTCTTAGTGGGGCCCTGCAGATACCCGGGGGTCAACTCTCTGATATCAGCTTCTAGGGCATTGGCTGCAGACATCCCTGGGTGGAGGTGATGCTTTGCCTATTTTTTCCTTCCAGGATCCTTTCTCTTTGTCTTTTTATATTTCCGAAGTCTATTTCACATTCACCTCTTCCACTCTTTAAGGGTCTTCTTCTAGTTAAGAGTGAATTGTTTTGTTTTGTTCTGAGGCAGGGTTTCTCTGTGAAGCCTTGGCTGTTCAAGAACTAGCTCTATAGACTAGACTGGCCTTGAACTCACAGAGATCCGGGTGCCTCTGCAGCCCATGTGCTGGGATTAAAGGTGTGCACCACCATTGCCCAGCTTGAACTGAATTTTTTTTTAATTTTACTTCATACATTTTACTTTTTATTCCCTGCATTTTACTTCTATAACAGTTCCAAGAATTCTCTTAAGGCAGCTAGCACTACTCATGTATTATATATATTTGAATTATGTAATAAAGAGATGTGTATCACACACACATTATGTCTTTATTATGTAACTCAAAGTAGTAACCCCTGTGTGGCAGTGGGGTAACTTATCTATTTAAAATAAGTCATTCATATACATATAGGACTTTAATAAAAATTATTTCATTATTGAAATCTGGGTGTCTTGGCTCATGTCTGTAATCCCATGCTAAGGTAGAAGGTAGAGTTCAAAGCCAGCCTGGGCTACACAGTAAGAATTCCAGGCCAGCCTTGGTTACAGTGAGACCCTGTCTCAAAAAAAAATGTTGTTGAACGAATTAAAGAAAAAGTAAGAAAGGGTGCAAAGAAACAGGAATAAAGGAATATGAGGGAGAAGTGAGATAATTGGCACTAACAGAGGAATGGAGAACTTACACAGAAAATTCAGTTTTTTTCTGGAGACAGAGATGGCGGCTGACTCCTCAGGCCACACACTTTGTAGTCCTTTCTAAGGCAGTGAAACCTGGATCTGCATCACTGCTCATCTGTCCTGGTGTATGTGGGCCAGGTGCTGTGCAGATGATCTGGGTGAAGGCTTCACAGATCCAGCCATTCAGCTTCTCAGTCTCTCTCTTCTTGTACTCATTATTCCATAACCAACTCTGCCATCCATATATCCACCAATTGGAAACTTTGATTCTTATTCCCTAAGTGTTACTCCCCGAAGTCTTCCTTTACGCCTCTGACACTGCAAAGACACAAGGTGAATTGTGGGAAATCTCATGACAAAGAAAGTATTTGTCATCAACAGACCTGAAGTTTGCACTCACGTGACTGATGCTGTTTCTCTAGAGAGGTTCTATACCATTTACCACTCAGGGCTATTGTGAGGACCGAAGGACATTCTATCTATGAAGCATCCACTCTACTATCGTAGTAGCTGGGTAGAAGTCCCTTGCCAAGCTTTGCCCCACGTCTAAGGAAATGTTGTTATGACAGGGGGAGGCACACACTTGGCAGTGCAGTGAAATGGTCCCAGAATCCTTTGCCTTCTTCACAACATGGGATATATGCAATATCCACACTTAGGTTAAAAAGGTGACAACATGTCCCAGTTTCTGAGATACCAGCTGATGGAACTAAAGGCATTGTGTTGTTAGTTTCGATTGGACAAAACCCTAGAACCACCTAAGAATAGAGTTTTTATAAGGAGTTACCTTGATCAGTTTGGCCTAGGGATGTGTATGTGGTGGGAGGGCTGCCCTGATTATGGGTGGCACTATTCCCTAAGCAAGGGTCCTGAATAGCATAAGAAGGAAGAAAGCTCGCTGAGAGCAAGCAAAGAGGCTGCATGCATTTGTTTTTCTCTGTTCTTAACAGTGGGTGTGGTATGACCAGCCTCTTAAGTTTTTTCCTTCACTGGCTTCCCTTCAATGATGGATCGTTACCCTGAACTGATTAATACCAAAAATCTCTTTGTTTCCTAGACTGATATTTTGGGGGGCAGGTATGGGGTCAGGATATTTTATTATAGAAATGGAAATATAACTAGGACAGGCAAGACCTGAGAGAACAGGGGTAGCCTTGGCAGTGTTTTTGTTCTTTTTTTTTTCCACCCTGGCAGTGATAATGGCGTCAGGTAGCATATGGCATTTTACCAGTTGTATGAGGTGAACAGATAAGCTCAAAGGTATAGAAGGAATACCCGTTCTGTGTGTTCAGCCTCACATCTTACTATAGACAAGCCTGAGTGTCCCTTTGATGGCAGACTTTACCATTTTACCGTTGCTGTAAGTCCAAGAATCAAACCCAAATTCTCAGTGACCGAAACAGCAACCGTAAGTCCTCTCTACTGCAGCAACCCAAAGATACATACCCATGACTGCAGCAATCCATTCCTATATCCTCTCTACTGCAGCAACCCAATGATATGTACCCATGACTGCAGCAACCCATTCCTATGTCCCCTCTACTGCAGCAACCCAATGATATGTACCCATGACTGCAGCAACCCATTCCTATGTCCCCTCTACTGCAGCAACCCAAAGATATGTACCTTCTAGGGAACAGGGAATTTTCTCTTAACTGGTCAGGCATCAGATGTGCTTAGCCACTGGGAGCTTTATTTGTTATCATGATGGAAACCAGTTATGGGAGTGCAGTGAGGGAGGGGAAGAGCCATAATTCCTTGAAGCCTTTTAAAAACCTTCACTCATTGATACTGACTGAGGCTAAGGTCAGGGATGGAGGAATTATTGAGCACCTTGCTTGACAAAGTGAGGACCTGTCAGACCCAGTGCCTGGCAACGAAGCACATTTGAGGAAAGGAGATTTTTATAAAAGCTTATGATGAAGTATAGCAACTCAAATATTCCCTTAATAGAGACAAGTATTGCTCAGGGGCTGTCTCTGCCATGACTGGTAGGCAATCACTCTCCTGGTTCCTTAGCACCCTTGGAGCAGTAACTTTTCACTGGAAAATACATTACTTTCGTGAGGTCACTTGTGCAGAGTCCAGACATGGCAGCGGATGTGTGATTCTGACTAACAGTCATGTATGTGCAGATCTAGAACACCCTGATAGTCACGCCCACAGAAGCCTGTTGATCTGTGAGATGAAGCCTCAGGTCTTGGACACAGAGGTGAAGAGGCCGTTCTGTAGTTCGCTTTCTGGGCATGGCTGAGTGCACTTGTTTTGATAAAACCTGCAGTGCTAAATTCCCTGCCACCTTTTGATCAAGGATTTTGCTGGTAAAGCTGCCAGCTAAGGGACATGCCCAACAGAAGCCCTGGCAGTAGCTGAGCCCGAGGACAAGTGGATGTTCCTGGATATTCAAGTTGATGACTGGCAGGGAATTGTTCATTTTTTTTTGGTTTTGCTTTTTCTCTTTATATTAACATATTTTTATTGATTTTGGGGGAATTTCATATCATACACTCCAATCCCACTCATTTCTCAGGCCCTCCATATCTACCCTTCACCTTTGTCATGCCCCCAGAAGGAAACTCTAAAAGAAATAATAAAAATAAGATAAAAGAAAAATGCAAATAAGAATGTTGATTAAAAAATAAAAAATCCAACCAAACACACTAAAACAAAAAGCAATAAGCAAACATACAAAACTCCCTCCAAAAACCTTCACATCTTCCTCTTTCCTGCCTCTCCATCACTTCTTCATCTGTCTTTCTGGTGTTGGAAGCTGCAGTGTATCAAGCAGCTTTTCCTTTTGTCCACCCAGCCTTACTTACAACTGGTCATTGTGTAATGTGTTGTTGGTCAGGTTCAAGGTCTCTGGCCTCTGGTACACCATCAATACTGGATCCTCACACAAACTCCTCTCGGATATCCTGATGTTGCCTCAGTCATGGAGATCCCGAGGCCCTGGTTCTACAAGACCAGTCCTCTCATGGGCTCCAGCAAGTTACAGATGGGGGAGATGTTGGGGAGTGCCCACTCAGAGCCCTGGATGTATTTCTGGGTGGTAGCTTTGGGTTGTTCTGATTAGGTTGCTGGGACCACCACAACCATGTTGAGTAGTGGGATCAGCTTTCCCAAGTGGGGGGGCAGCTCTCCTATTGGGGGTGGTGCCAACTTTCCTGTGCTGGGGCGGGTCTATTATCCCAGGGCTGGTGAGGGGTGGAGTCAGCTCTCTGGTGAGGGTGGGGGCTGGCTTTCCCTGTGCCAATGAGGAGCAGGGCCAGCTTAGCATGGCCCTCATGCTTCAACACATGATTCAACACATGGTTTAAATGGGTCCCTGAGGTAATATGAGCTATAGACATTGGCACGGACCACAGCTGCAGCAGGACCATGGACCCAGACATGGCCATAAGTAGCAGATTGAGCCAGATGGTAGCAGCACAGGCCTCTCATTTCATCATGGACCCAGCCACAGTGTGATCCCCAGACTTTAATATGGCTTCACATGGCCATATTAAAGACCCCAGGCAGTCTCTTGGCCTTTGATGATATCAGGAGCCATGACTACCAACACAGACCATGGTTGCGGTAGATTCACAGACCCAGACATGGTCGTAAGTTGTAGCTCAGGTCTGGTGTCACCATGGCCCCAGGTGGCTACACAGGACACACAGATCTGTATGGCCCTGGAGGCAGCATGCCTGCAGATACCAACATGGCCCCATGTGGGTGCCCACACTCTTGGCAATCCACCTGATCTTTGATGCTAACAGGTGCCATGGATATCAACACACACCTTGGCTACAGTAGAGCCATGGCTGGACCATGCCATGGCCATAGGTTGTAGCTTAAGCCTCCATGTCTCCATGGTCATGGATGGCAGTTCAGGTCACTCATATCAGGATGGCCCCTGTGGTGGCACTGCCTTTGGTCACTAGTATGGCTTCATGTGGCAGCTCAGATCCCAGGCATCCTCACTGCCTTGAGTGCTAACAAGAGATATGGACATCAACACAGACCATAGCTACAGCAGGACCAGAGACCCAGACATGTTCCTTGGGAGTAACCCAGGACCAGACTTGACCATAGCACCAGGTGGCAAGCAAGCCTCCCACATCAGCCTGTTTGTTCCTCACCACTTTTGTCTTTTCAGATCTGCCTCTCTTCATAGGGCATGATCCATTCTGCCTCTCTCTATATATTCCATACCACACCATATATTGGCTCACCATAATGACTTTAAAGGTTCTGGGCCTATAGGAGGAGGGCCAGCTTGTTTGTCCTGGCTACCCAGAACTGAAATAACCACACAGAAACTATATTAATTAAATCACTGCTTGGCTTATTAGTTCTAACTTCTTATTGGATAAGTCTTACATCTTAATTTAACCAATTTCTATTAATCTGTGTATCGCCACATGGCAGTGGCTTACCGGGTAAAATTTCCAGTGTCTGTTTCTGGCAGCTCCATAGCATCTCACTGACTCTGCTTTCTTCCTCCCAGAATTCAGTTCCAGCTTCCCCACCTACCTAAGTTCTGCCCTATCAACAGGCCAAAGCAGTATCTGTATTAACCAATGAAAGCAACACAATGCCTAAGTTAGGGATATTCGCCTTTCCTTTTTTAAAAAGGCAATATAGAAATGTGCTGGACCGAGAACTTGTTATTATATGCCTGCTTCAGGGGTATTAAGTCAGGCCAAAATGTCTTGATTAGTTGTGTGTGGTCCTTAGTGTTGAAGTAAGCAACAGATGTTGGGTTGCTAAGGCTGTGATCTACAGTAGAGACAAGGGGCCCTGTCCAAATTTGATGTAGTAGCCATAAAAACAAACAAACAAACAAACAAAAACTAAAACCAAAACAAACAAAACAAAGACAAAGACAAAACAAACAAAACAATAATAGAGTCTTAGACAGATAACTAATTAGGGATTCAAGTCTAGGCTCTAAAAGGGAAATCCAAACATCTACTCTCAGACATGAGACAGGGAAGGCTATATAAACAGAGTATCTGTGTTTCAGTCTGCAGAGGGTTAGTTCTGGGCTTCTTAACAGTTCTTCCTATGTGTAACTGTGTAAGAGATTGAAAAGCATGATCTGGCCTGAGTACTTAAGAGAAGTGTTTAGCAAAAGCTTAAAGACCATAGAGAAGTGGCATCTTATGGAGAACAGAGAGTCTGAGTGCTTATGTGGATTATTTTTGAAAAAAGGTGTCTAGACTCGACTGGACTCAAGTTCCCTACATGGCTGATGTTGACCCTGAACTTCTGGTCCTCCTGCCTCTACCTGCCCTGGTGCTAGAATGACAGATGCGCGTCAACTTGGTTGATTTGTACAGTGGGGGAAACAATGCTGGAGACTTGTACATGCTAGACAAGCACTCGACCCACTGAGCTCCATCCCCAGCCTGTGAATGTTTATGTGAATGTAGAAACTTATGAACAATTTAGAAGAGAAAAACAATGAAGCCAAGCCTTAAACAGGATTGAGAGAGGAGTCCACAGTAAAGAAAGAACAAAATAATTTATCCAGTTTCAGGGTAGCTGAAAGTGTGTTCAGAGAATGGAAGTCCAGAAGGTCAAAAAGTAAAATGAATAAATTTGGAATTTCTTAGGGGTTATGATGTATACACTCAATGGGTCTTAACATATTCTGGGGAGAACTCTTTTATTCCTCACATCCTAAGGGCTCACAGAAATGTCAGCATTCTATTAGTTTCCAGTAACCCAGAAACTAACAATAATTCCAGAAAATATTTATATAATGATCCCTATGTGTCAAAGACTTGGGCTGTGAATACCTGTGAACATGCTGTGACTACAGAATAAATCATCTATCCTGCCTTCCATAGAAAATATATTGGAGGCAGTGAGATATGGGCTTGGTTATGACTCACCAAAGCTGGTTTAAGGACAGCCAACATCACCAAGTCAAACAGAAGTAAACTATAAACATTTTTCAAATAAATAATAATAATATTTTTCAGTAATAGACCCACTCAGTCAGAAACACCAAAGGAGGTTACAGCAACTGAAAATTACAGATGACAATGAAGAAAAACTTGACAGGAGGCCAGAAATGATGAATCTGTAGGCAAATAGAAAGGATTATCTTTACCCCATTTTGGGTAGCTTGACTTTATGGCTCTGCAATATTCCTAAGTGGGAAAACTAAAAAGGATAGCAGAAGCCTGCATTTCTCTGAGGAAAGACAACCTGAACATGTCATGTGTCCATGTTACACATATAATTTGCCAGTGGAGACTTTCCCCATCAAAAACCAGGAGAGATTTTGATCCAGTTAAGTCAGCAAAGAACTCTAGGATTTTTCTCTGTTAGAATCCCAAAGTCCCAGTTCACTTACAACTGGAAGAGTCTAAATGGGCAAGATGCCAGTCCCACCTGCTCCAAACATCCTTATTAGACAGCAGAGTCAAGTGTTGAAAGGATTAGAGAGCAGTCTGGGAATTCATTAGAGTTGGAAGAAGGCTCAGCTCTGGGCAAGTTTTCTTCAACCCTACAGGTGTGCTGAGGGATGGTGTGTGATTCAGGAACAATATCCACTCATAGTACTATGTTAAGGGCCAGTCCAAGGTTGCTGAATATTGTGGAATTTGTATTAAGTTTGCCTAGTGGGAGATCTTATATGTGTAGTCTTGGTATGACTTTATAATACGTTGCTTGTAATCAGACGATTACTGGATGCGATAAACAACTATTGGATGCAATAATAAGGTCAGAATACTTTGAGTGACTCACAGATTCTTTAAGACAATTTGAGACGTTTCTTAGGTCAGACTCCCTAAGAAGCAGAACCTAACATGTGAGTTTGGATTCAACTACACTTTATTATCAGGAGTTTTATAGATATTGTTTCTATGTTACTTTAAACCACTCTGAGTAGTAACTTCTTACTTGTAAATAGCATGTACTTATGTCTTGCTTTTTTATCCACCCAACCTTTGTCTTTTCATGGAAATGTTTTGTTTATTTATAGTTAATGAAATTGTTGAATGATTTATATGTAGGTATATCATTTTGAGTATTTTTTTGCCCACCACCAGCTACTATATAGTTTCCCCTCACTTTTTCTGCCTTATTTAGATTAAACTTGTTTCCAAAAAGCCATTTTAATTCTTCAAAAACATTTTCTTCATGCTATTTTAGAATCACTTTTAGTGCTTATTGTGAGTTTTTCAAATTAAGTTTTCTGACTCCCATACCAGTATTTTTAATGTTTGTGTTCCACCAGGAAAATAAAATATTAGAACTATTGAAAATAAGTCCATTTATGTGCAGATTTTTGTGATATTTTGTCACATATTTTGCTTATATAATTTCAGTCACCACAAGACAATATTGCAACTTGTTCTAAGCAACTAGTTAACTGCTCAGAAATCATTAAGGGAAGTACAGTCTTCGGAAAAGTATTTGTCATGTTGTTTGGCATTGTGCTGGTTTAGTAAATTGGTGGTTGAAAGTTCTCCTCTAAAATCCATGACTCCACTAGTTCTGGTAGTTACCTAGTATCTTAGTTTGGTTTCTATCGCTGCAACAAAACACCATGACCACACACACACACACACACACACACACACTCTTAACGACTGAACCATCTCTCTAGTACCAAAGTATAATCTTTTGTGCTTGGCCCCATAGTTGACATTTTTCATAAACTTCATTCCTTTTTCTAGATCCAAGATTTTGTCTGATGTTGTGTACTTCAGCCCAAGGACGTTATTTTGGTATTCCTCCAGTGCAATAACTGTTGACAGCCTGATCTCTTGCACCATCCATTTCAAATTGTCTCCATTTTGCTATCATTTATTTAAGCAAATTAGCCATTTTATTTATACATCAAAAAATCAAAATTATTGCAGTGAAATTTATTTGCCCTAAAATGCATCTCTATTAAGGGATATTTAAAACTTGGTGTAAGTCCTTCAAAGTCACAAAACTCAAGAAACAAATCATTTCAGTTACTTAAAAAAAAATCATCCTGTATACTTTTACAATCAACCCTCTTTCCACACCAATTGTGGGAAACCCCACTACAGGTTGTGTAGTGTATTGTGTTTTGGTGTGGAGGTCCTTCTGTATATATGTTGCTTTTATTGGTTAGTGAATAAAGAAACTTCTTTGGGACTATAGAAGGGCAGAACAGAGCTAGGTGGGGAAAACTAAACTGAATTCTAGGAGGAAGAAGGCAGAGTCAGAAGAAGCCATGGAGCTACCATCAGAGACAGACAGGCTGGAACATTGCTGGTAGGCCACGAGCCTCGTGGTAAAATATAAAATAATAGAAATGGGTTAACCAAAGAAATAAGAGCTAGCTAGCAATATGCTTAAGTGATTGGCCAAGCAGTGATTTAAATAATATAGTTTCTGTGTTATTAATTTCAGGTCAGAGCTGCCAGGAACGAACAAGCAGACTCCAGCTACAGTTTTTTACGAACAAGCTGAATCATATGTCTTTGTGCATGTTTTACCTACATAATAGGACATAATATTGAAATATGTCCATGCTATGTCTTCTTTCTTGATGTGTAGTATTCCTTTACATACACATGCCATAATGTGCTTACATAGTTACTGTTGATAGACATTTTGATAGCTTGCAGTTTGAAGCTTAAAAACTATATGTCTTGCACAAAATATGTCTTAATTTTTCTTGAGCAAAATCTAGGAGTGAGAGTTCCAGGTTTTATGACAAGAATATATTTATCAGAAACTGCCCAGCATTTTTATAAAATGATTTTTCCATTTTCCATTGACACATGGAATACATGAGAGTGTTCAGTGTTTAACATCTTTACCACCACATGCTTTATTTTTATGATTAGTTTAATGAGCATAATAATGGCATCACATGGATTTAATTTACATTTCTTTAATGACAAAAACTTAAATTAGGAATTCTTTATTGGCTATTTGGTGTCTTCTGAGTGTTCTAGCATTTTGCCAATTTTCAACTGGGATGCCTATTTTCTTTTTCATTGAGTTGTAAGTATTCTTCACACATTGTGGATAAAAGATCTTTGGCAAATATTCACATTGTAAATATGTTCTTTCAATCTATATTTCTGAGGAACACAATTTTTATTCTAAAGTTTAATTTGTCACATCATTTTTGGGGGATCCAATCTTTTATCTAATGTCCAAGAAATCCATGTCAACCCTGAGGTCATGAAGTTCCCCTATACTTTTTTCCTACAAATCCTATACTTTTTGGTTTATGATTCTTTCATGTCAGTATTTATAGATTATGTACATTAATAGTTATTTATTTTTATTTTTTCTATGTTGATATCCTCTTTTTCCAGTATGTTTATTACAAGTATCTGTATTAACTAATATTGACACTTTTAATGAGACCAATTTATCAGGAGCTTGTGGCTTTACTGGCATATATATGTGCTTCAACTGCTCTGTAAGTCTGGCTCTGTGTTAATACCACTCTGAGAAATTCCTGGCCCTCTCTCTTTAGCTTCAGGATCAAGTAGTATAACAATGAAAAGGTTTTTCTGCTTCTCAAAATTGTCTAGGCTATATTTAGACTTTGAAATTTTTTACATTAATTTTAGAATACACTTGTCAACTTTTATAAACAAGCCATCTGGTATTTTGATTTTGCTTATAGTAATTCTGCAGGTCAATTTGGAGAGAAATGCTATCTCAAAAATATTGAAAGTTTAATCCAGAAACATGGCATATAAATTTTTCCATAGAGCTTCTTAATTGTTGAGATGGGTAGTCTTGGTTGTCACCTTGACATGCCTGGGAATCAAAGACCCTCACCTGAAGAACTGTCTCTGTCAGATTAGTCAGTGAGCATGTCTGGGGGTCACTTTCTTAATTACTAATTGACATAAGGTCCTGTGATTTTAAGAGATCATGGAAAGAAATTGTAGGTAGTGCCATCCCTAGGCAGATGACCTGGGCTATATAAGAAAGGTGGGTGAATGTGAGCTTGGGAGCAAGCCAGTGAGAAGTGTTTCTCTAAGGTTTCTGCATCAAACTCTTGCCTTGAGTTCCAGCCTGTCCTTCCATCAATGATGGAATGTAACATGGAAGATAAAATGAACCCCTTCCCTTCTTCTTCCCTGCACAGGTTAGTTTTATATGAACTGGACAAAAGCTAGAGTCATTTGAACAGTAGGAGCCTTAATTGAGAACATGCCCCTATCACAGTGGTCTGTAAGTAAGCCTGTGGTACATTTTCTTGCAATGATTGATGAGGGAGTGCCCACCTCACTGTAGCTTGTGCAAACAGAGACTGTACTTTTGTTTCCTGGCCACCCAGACCTGAATAATCACATAGAAACTATATTAATTACAATGCTGTTTGGTCGATGGCTCAGACATATTTCTAGGTAACTCTTATATCTTAAATTAATACATTTATATTAATCCATGTATCACCATGAGGCTGTGGCTTACTGGTAAGGTTCTGGCAGCCTTCTCCTTCAGCAACTACATGGTGTCTCCCTGACTACACCTTCTTTCTTCCTCTATATATGCTTGGATTTCCCACCTTTCTATATTCTGCCCTGCCATAGGCCAAAATAGCTTCTTTATTAAACAATGGTATTAAAGCATATTCATAGCATTCAGAGGAGAATCCCACATCATCTTCCCTTTTCTGTTGAAATAAAAAGGAAGGTGTTAACTTTAACTTAGTAAAATTACATATAAAAAACAGGTATCAAGCAAGAATTACAGTTACAGTACTCCTTTGTGAGTCTAAAGTTTTATATGTAATTTATCTTTTATCATAGCTAAGGAAAACTATAATTATAACTATCTGCCTTAAACTCTATCAAAGACCCCAGAAAAATATAATATTGCCTAAGTAAACAGGAGGTGCATTGTAAGCAACTTCCAAAACTCTAGAATTGACACAGACATTTCACTGCCTGGATAGTCATCCAAAGTCTTCTGTAATGTTGGGGCATCCATCTTCAGCCTGCAGGCCCATAGTATCTGGATGACTTTTTCATGAAGCAGGAAGTTTGAAAGACTGTTTTGCCTATATTGGCAGTTTTTTAATCACTTTCTTCTGTATCCTGTAGAATGTCTGGCAGACACTTTCATGAAGCAGAAACCCTTTTTAAGGGTAACTGTATCACCTTTTTAAGACAAGTTCAGCAGTCATTTTTCTGTGGGTCCTCCATGTCCAGCTTACACAGAATATTGTCAATAAGTCCTGTCAAGAGCAGTTTCTTGCCCAAATGGCTAGCCTTGTCACATTGAAGGCAAATTCCCAAAAGAATTTCTTCAACGCCAGTCAATCTCTCTGAAGTAATCAGTGCTTACAGAAGCAGACGCATCTCACTGTTGAGAAAAGTCTAAGTTCTTAAAATCTTTTCAATGCCATATTTTGTAGTTGTTTGATTATCTATGTAACTGAAATAAATCTTTGTTCATCTAGAAAACCTAACTAACATGACTGCAAGTTTGGTCATTATAGATGACTATCTATTAGTTTTTTCTTAATTATATATTGCATTTTTAAACAAGAGCAGAAAAAATATATATAGTAATGAAATTGACCTTAAATTTGCATTAATAGATCAAAGTACATACCAATGTAAAATATTCATTCCTATGTGATATCTCCCTCATCAGTTTTTAGAAAGAGATTGACTGTGACCATTTAACCATTTATACCAAAACCCTTTTAAATGAAAATAAACATTTATAAGCAATAATTTTGGGAATTTGGATATTGTTTTCTCCAAATTGCTTCTTGCTGTTTGTTGGACAAAGTAATTTTAGGATTCATGGAGACCCTTTTTTTTTTTTCATCAAACCACATTAGTCTGTAAGGAATCTACAGGTTCTTGGCATGGGAGATCCTTCTGTCTATGTGTTGCTTTTATTGGTTAATGAATAAAGAAGCTGATTTGGCCTATAGCAAGGCAGAACTTAGCTAGGCAGGGAAATCTAAACTGAATGCTGGGAGAAAGAAGGCAGAGTCAGAGAGAAGACATGTAGCAGACAGGCACCAGAACTTTACCTGGTAAGCCACAGCCTCATGGCAATACACATAATAATGGAAATGGGTTAAATTAAGGTATAAGAGCTAGCCAATGAGAAGTTATAGCTAATAGGCCAAGCAGTGATTTAATTAATACAGTTTCTGTGTGGCTACTTCAGGTCTGAGCTGCCAGGCAGCTGGGAAACAAATAAGTAGCCTCTTACCACAAGTTTTCATCTTCTATGGAAACAAAAGCAGAAACTCTTTTCCAAAGTAACATAGCCTTAGACTCAAGTCTTGAAGTCAAGATACCTTCAAAACATGTATATTGGTTTAGCTTAGCAGCCCCCAGAAGCAAATATCTCTCTGTAGTAGGAAAATTAAAGAAAACACAATAATATACATAATCCAGACTCACTGTGTATTTTCCATCTTTATGTGGCTTTTTTATATTACTTTTACTGTCTCTTTAAAGACTTTGTTTTATTTTTAAAACTATTTCTTTCTGTAACTGCCTATACCCATGGTTTCTTAAGCCTATATACATTTTTTAAAATATATTATTACCCATTCAGAGGTTTATTTCTGTCTGAATCTATCTTTATTGTATATCTATAATCCTTTCTTGATAACTGTTGTAAACTCTTAAGCAGGCATGGCTAGGATCAGAGCAGCTGCTTTGACGGTTGGTTCCACTCTAGTTGACTTTCCAACATGGCAGAGGTCTATTTACCACCAGCTTTGGGAGCCAAGTTCACCATCCCAACTCTCAGAAGCAGTTGGCCCACACTGCCACCAAGTAACTTACAACACACTGCCCACAAACTCCATTCAAGTGCTCCATAACAGGACCTCCTGAGAGAGCCCGAGCTGTTTGTGCCACCAGCATAAATCAGGAAGTTGTTTCTTAAAGGAGTTACAAAATTTTTGCTGCTAATGCTGAGTCAGGAAGACTTCTCTTAAAGGAGCCATGCCTCTGCTTGCTGCCCGCAAATATGGTCTATCTAAAAATATAAGGCTACCAAGAAGCTCCAATTGACTCTCATTTTTGTGTGTTTAGAAGCTCTATTTTTTTTTAAGTTTCCTTAGGCTTTATGTGGATATTCTTCCTCCGCATTGGGCACTGTATGTAAACAGAGACTGTACATTTTTTGTTTCCTAGCCGCTAAGACCTGAGTAATCACACAGAAACTATAATACCTCCAAGACTATTTGGCCAATGGCTCAGACATATTTCTAGATAGCTCTTGTATCTTAAATTAACCCTTTCTATTGATCTATGTATTGTCGTGAGGCTTTAGCTTACTGGTAAGATTCTGGCATCTTTCTCCTACATGGTGTCTCCCTGAGTCCACCTTCTTTCCTCTATCTTTGCTTGGATTTTCTGCCCTGCCATAAGCCAAAGCAGCTTCTTTTTATTATTTTTTTTAATATGGGATTTCTCTGTAGTTTTGGAGCCTGTCTTGGAACTAGCTCTTGTAGATGAGGATGGCCCCAAACTCACAGAGATCTGCCTGCCTCTGCCTCCTGAGTGCTGGAATTAAAGGCATGCGCCACCATTTCCCAGCTCAAAGTAGCTTCTTTATTAACCAATGGTAATAAAACATTCGCAGCATACAGAGAAGAATCCAACATCAAGCTTGTACCACCCCTGGGCAGGTAGTCAATAAAGCAGGCTGAACAAGGCATGGGGAACAAACCAGTAAGCAGCACTCCACAGCTTCTGCTTCAGCTCCTGAGTTCAGCAGGTTCCTGCCTTGAGTTCCTACCCTGACTTCCCAGGATGAATGACTACAGCTCTAAAATGAAATAAACCATTTCTTCTACAGCTGACTTTTGGTCATGGCTTTTGTCACAGCAACAGAAAAGCAAAAGAGAAAAGCAAAACTCTTTGTTTTTACATTTATTGTATTGTGTGTGTGTGTGTGTGTGTGTGTATGCATGTAAATGGCTTATTGTGGAAGACAGAGAACAACTTGACCATTTGTATACTTGGCTCTCTCCTACCAGGTGGGTCCCAGGGTTCAAACTTGGATAATTAGGCCTGGCACCAGGTACCCTTGATCTGATGAGCTGCCTTGCCAGCCCACTAATGTGCACTAGTAGTTGCTAGTGTTTAGCAGTGTTGTTGTCAAAATTATCCCCGTTTAAAAATATTTCATTTTATGAGTGTGAATGTTTTGCCTATATGTAAGTGTGAGCACTATGTGCATGTCTGGTGCAGCAGGAGACCTGAAGAAGGTGTTTGTTGACCTGGAACTGGAGTTATAAGCAATTATGAGCATCTGTATGGGTGCTGGATATTGAACCTGGGTCTTCTGCATGAGCAACAACTCTCTTAGCCACTGAGCCATATCTTCAGCCCCATTTCACTTTAACTTTTTTAAACAGTGTGAATTTTACATCTATCCTTGTGAATAAATTTGATCCACAGTTTTTCTTTTATGCAATATCACTGCTTGGCTTGGGCACTTATTTAATTCTGGGCCCCTAAGAGCTGGAATGTTCCCTTCTCCAGTTAAAACTGTTTTTTCTAGGATTCAGAAATGAAGCCATCTGGACTTGAATTTTATCTGTGGGAAGGTTTTAAATTAAAAATTCACTGTCTTTAATACATGGATGGCTATTCAGATGACATATTTCTTCTTTATATCAGTTTAGTTTTCTGATAATTCTGGTCTTTCAGGGTATTCTAATCCATTTCATCTCGGTTGGAATTTTAGGGGTATGTATGGAAAACAGTGTTTTCTCATTCCTAATTAACGAATTCATATTCTCTTCTAGAAGATTAGCTAGAAATTTGTTAATTTTCATGGCTTTTCCACCCAAAGCTTTTAATTTCATAAATTTTTCTCTATTATTCTTTACTTTGGGGGTTCACTGCTCATTGTTCTTAGCTTATTTTTCTATTTATATTTGTTTCTGCTTATCTATCAGCTCAAGTTTTATTATAATATTCAGGTTAAAATGACAAGTACTTCTTCCCCATGGGGCATGGCTTTAGACTCCTTTTGTCATGTATGTAAGCACCTCACCATCTCAGTCCAGAAGATGAGTGAAATGAGGAAGATTCTAGACTAGAAAGGTGGTTCTAAGAGATTGCATGACCCTCAGTGCTTAAAATATTAGTTATGAAGATCTATTCAGAAAAGGTTTGGTGATGTCATCCATAGATCAAAATGAATGAGTAGCTATCAGGTATTTGATGAAAAGCAATATGTAGGCATATTCTTATGATGTTTGAAAATTTCAGGTAAGGGAAAAATGTCACAAATATTTATTTAAGATATAAGATGACTCCAAACAGAATAGATACCAGGTTGTCTTGAGATGTTGTCTTACAGTAGTAGAGAAACATCTGGATAAGGTTAGTGGTCTAGGCAAGTTATAACACAGAGCAAATGCAATGAAAAAGTGCTGTCAAGCAGACAGAGCACAGCAAATATTTTTCCTGTTTATCTTCATTGAGAAATTACATGCTGCTATATTCTAGGTATTTCTGAGATGAGTCAAAACAGCTTATTGGAAAAAAATCATAGAATACATGTTCTGGTAGCATAAATTAATTTAAATGTAAAATTCTATCAGAATCACAAATAAAATAAAAAGAATGAAAATTCTAGTATAACTATCTTAGATAATTCTTGAAATAGCAAATTCTCAGAATAAAAATACCAGTGTAATGCTATCAACATGATAGACTATGGAAAAAAAGTGTTGTATCCCAATAAAAATAAGCTTTGGACAGTAAAAAGTTGTTAAATTATGCTGGTCTCCTTATCATATAAGAAGCACATATATCTACATATGTGTTCATAGTGGGTGTTTTGTTTATGAAGCATATTGACAGCTAGAATAATATCAATATCGACTTTATGTAAGAGTAAGATGTGATTTTCATCTTCCTGTTAACTTTGTGGAAGATAAAATATAAATTATATGATGAAAGAAATCGAGAGAGATGACTAGTCTTTGGCCATTTCTGACTTCTCTCTACTTCCTACTGTCCCAGAAATCTGCCAAAGGGCACAACAAAGGGCCAAGCACCAGCAGCGTTAAGTCAGCACAAGACCAGCAGCTACTCTGAAGAGCCCCTGGACCCTGTACCAACTTCACCTGATTCTTTATTCTTTGTTCATTATGGCAGCAAACCTAACCTGTCCTGACTGCTACGTATAAAGCAAGATAACAGAAAGCTAATAATGTCGTCATGAATACTAAATGTATCAAACACATCCATGTGTTCAACTTACACACCTTTGATAGAGCCTCTAAACTCTTAAAACCTGTTGTCTACAAGACATGTGAAAAATCTTGATGATCCTGAAGAAAGATGTAAAATATAGTTGATAAGTTAATGAAGCAAAGGTTGCCACATTGCGAGTTAGCACTAAGGAATGAGGATAAGTTTTCTTGATGAATTACATAAACGAAACTCCCAGTTGAATCACCATGAGCCTTTTTATTCATAAGGAAACTGGCATATATAAAGCAAAAGCTATTAGAAGATGTAAGAAAAGAGCACAGTATACAAAGTACAGTTTTGAGCAACCAAAGACAAAGTTCTCTGCAGCATAAGGGCCCGCACACACTGAATTGTGTAAAGAGGAGAAAAGGTAATCAGACGTTCAAGATGCTGTGGGAAAGCCTGTAACTTCCTACCCGCGTGTGTGTTGATTTAGTAACTAGAAAAAGCAAATTCCATCACGTTTTGAAAGCAGTTTTCACTGTCTCAGGGATGGGAGAATGAACAATTTGTGAAGCTTTGATGTAGGGACAGGACGAGTCATGACTAGGGTAAGTGACAGAACCTGAGAACAGGAGATGCACTGGTTTTGATGCTGAGGGAGTGTGAGAAAAGGCCCATGATGGACACAAGTCTCCTCTGTGGGAGCAAGAGAGAACAGAACCACGGAGACCATTTATGCTGTTAATGCCACAGGTAGAACATGACCTTTCTCATATCTAGAGCTAAGCTTGTGTGAACATGGCTATGTTATGGACAGGTGAAGTGCCTGTTGCAAGGCTTCTCCACTCTTTCCCTGTGCTTTTTAAAGACTTAATCTTGTCTTTGGCATGACAGGCCTTCTGGTCATGTTTGAGGATGATTAGCATGCCTCCTCTGAGACCTCAATTCATCGATCTACATACACCCAGCTCATTTGATTATTTCTTAGATTTTCACTTTTTATCTCAGATTCTGAAGCAGCAAATAATCAAATTAGTTAGTTCTGCTGATCTCCAAAAGAGATTGTTAGAGACACTAGAAGATCAAAGGGAACTTTTCATTATTTTGCATCTTTTTTTTTAAATTAGAAAACATAGAGCAGAGTCCAGAAACGAAAGAAAGACATTTGTTATCATTTTTCAGCAACACATAGCATAAATTGCAATCTGAGGGTTAATAGCGCTGAAAAAATCCCCACAGTTTTCAGTAAGTCAAGACAAGCTCAGGAGCACACCAGCCCCACTGACCCAAGGAGGGCAAGGCCTCAAAGTCGTGAACCTTTGCAATGCTTCTACTACACAACCACTCAGCAGCAAGCCACTTTCTCAGTCTCCCCATCCCTCTTCTTAATTCTCTTTAGCTCCAGGATATTCCCATCATTGTGATTTATTTCCAATCTCCTTAGCTACTGCTTCTAAAGGTGTTTGTTCTTGCTGTCCCAGCACCCCCATTTTCATTTAAAGGAATGTTTCTCAAAGGGTTGTATGGAAGCATTGGCTGTCAGAATAGTCTGTAGTGTTAGCTAACATGCAAATCCCCAGGTCCTGTACACACCTGCAAAATCACTGACTTGGGAAGTGGGCCTGGGTTTCTCCTCTTAGAATGTACCAGCAATTCCCATCCATTGCCAAGCAATGAATACCTCCTGATTATTTATGAACGCCAGAGCACTCCTCTACCTGAGAAAGTGCGGTGCACCACACCCGTCTGCGCTCTATGCACTACCATATAGTTTGTGAACCGGGCAAGGGGCTGGAGATTGAAACACACCAAGACTCACAGACAGAGAGAGACACGGGTCATCCTTGATGCCAGAATGCCCCCTTATTGTGTACCAGAGCCGCTTATATAGAGATCCTTAACTGATAGCCACGCCCCAGCCAAACCCACCAGAAACCAGTCTCCTGCCGTCAAGAACTTCTTAGGGTCTCAGGCTCAGAGCAGCTGCAAGCATTAGAAGTTGTTTACCAGTAATTCAGGATCTGGGAGGTTCACAGCTCCCAACAAGAAAGTTGCTTTCAAACTGTAGAGACAAACAGTAAACTCCTTTGGACTTCTTGTGGTTGGACAAAAGACACCTATAAATCAAAAGTCAAAATTGAAGCCAGCCTCTTCTCTCCTTTCCACATTCACGATTATATTAATTCTGTCTACTCTCCCACCTATAACTAAACCTGATAACCACCAGCTATTCTCTCGGATGTTGTCTATTGTTCTTCTACTGTGACTTCTAGACATCCCCACACATTCTACCTCTTTATTGTATTTGTCTCTTAGCTTTGTTATCAGCTTGACGCAAGCTAGTGTCATCTGGGTTCAGCAAACCTCAACTGAGAAAATGCCTGTTATCAGATTGGCCTGTAGGCCAGTCTGTGGGGCATTTTCTTGATTAATGATTAATGTGAAAGGGCCTAGTCCACTGTGAGCAGGGCCACCTCTGGGCAGGTGGTCCTGGGAGGTACAAGAAAGGCAGCTGAAGGTAAGGCTGAGAGCAAACTTAGTGAGCAGCATTCCTCTGTGACTCGGCCTCAATTCCTGCCTCCAGGCTCCCGCCTTGAGTTCCCTCTCTGGCTTTTCTCATTGAATGACTATAATGAGGATGTCCAAGCCAAAAGGACCCTTTCCTCCCCAGGGTGTTTTGTTCAGGTTTTTCTGTCTTTTTTTTTAGCGCATCACCACAGAGCGAACTAGAACAGTATATTTTACTTTACAATTCCAGTCTCCGTCCCTGGACACTGGCTTCGTTCACACTTTCTCAATTATCACATGAATGACTAGCTCCACTCTCCTTCTTTGTTTTAATCTCTCTCTCTTCATTTAAACTACTTTCTGCACTACAACTAAGTAAACAGGAATCTGTGCTTGCTCATGTCCTGTAACAGAAGCCTCCTTCTTATGGCTTTAAGATGTAAAAGAATCATGCCGTTCTCAGTCCTGGAAATATTGGTATATTCTGGTATCTCAAAGTCACTAAGAAGACGTCTTATGTTTTTATTAAACAGTGATTTTGCTCTTCCAGTAGTGTCCTTCCTCTGTTTTCGTATTTGGTTGTATTGTCTTCCTAGTCCTCCCTCGGCTTAAGCAGGCCCTATGTCTACAGTTAGCATGCACTAGCAACCCTCTTAACTGTGTAAAAAGCTTGCATTCTCTGCTATCACTGCACCAGTTGGTCTGAATTTTGATTTTGTTAGTGTAAACTTGCTCCCTACATGACAAAGAGATCTGTGAGTGGAGGACTTCAGGTGCAGGCTATGAAGGAAAGAAAGTGAAATGTGCATTTGGATGGATACATTTTTCAATTTCACCAAAGCACACGGGTAAATGTGAGCAGATACCAAATTGGCTTTAGACAGACTTGTAAATCTGTTTAACCGAAGACTGATGATACAATGATGAGCCATTCAATAATTAAATCTGCAGCAAAATGAAACACATCTCCCCCTTTGTTTTTAGCCTTTTTCTCACCGATGTGGATAAAGACAAAGTCTGATTCTTTCTATAAACAGCACAGCACACAATATGGGAGGGTTCCTAACCCCACAGTTAGACTTGGCTTAAGTGGCTCAGCAGGCAGGAATATTGACTGACAATCAAAAGATGGAAAAATTAGCAACCATAAATAAAGCCCAGATTTTAGCTTCAAGTCAATTTCAAAAATAGATTAGTGGGAGTGTACTCTTATCACCTTGTGTAGAACAGATTTAGGTGTGTTTGTTGATGAGAAACATAATAAAATTCAGCAATATTAGAGTGTTCTTTGCATAGATAACTCAACATGAATTCCAGCAAATATTGAGTTCTCTATTGGCTGCTTTGACTAAGTGTCCCTTTGAGTTCATTTATTACAGCTTTCCCCAAGGTGGTGCTATTAACAAGTGCTGGAAGCTTTGAGAGGTGGGGCCTGGTGAGAGGCCCTTGAGTTACTTGAGGGAGTATCTTGAGGGGTATTATGGGACCCCCATCCTTTTCCTTTGTTTTTTCTTTTGCCTCCTGATTCACAGCTTTTCTGCCATGTGCTGCCTCCCTGCAGACCCAGAAACAAAGGGATAGATTGAACATAAACCTGAATCTCCAAAACAAAGCAAATATTTTCCCTTTGTAAATGAATGGATCTCAGTTGTTTTGTTATGGTGACAGAAAGTTGACTAACATAGGTAGTTCTGGTCTTTTTATAACTGCCACACTACAGGAGGATCTCTGACAAACTAGAGTATATAACTGTATTCAAATCAAAGCAACTTAGATCAATATAATACACAAATATTATCTTATGGAGAGATGTCAAAGTATAGTCATTAAAAGCCACTGGATATTTTATTTATTTAGTCATTCAGCAAGTATTTATTGAACATATTACTGTGTGCCAGACATTATTTTAGAACAAGAGATAAAGTTGTAAATAAGACAGATTACACTCTAATTTTCATATAATTATATCCTATTTGGAGGAAAAGAAAGAGAAGGGGAAACTAATCAAGCAAATGAATAAAGACAATAATTTGAAATACTTTTTTGAATTTTTAAAATTATATTTATATATGTGTGTGTATACATGTGTAATACACATGTAGAGGTCAAAGGACAATTTACAAGAGCTTATTCTCTCCTTCCTATGTGAGTTCCAGGATCAAACTGAAGTCAGCAGACATGATATCGAGTACCTTTACCTGCAGAGCTATCTTGCCGGTCTTATTAAGCTTTTGATAATGGCAGTTCAGTGTGCTACAGGCACTTTGTGCTGGGTATCCAGAATGATCCGAGAAGGAAGGCACTCAAGTGAAGACTAAATATCTTAGGAGAGGATCCAGCTATGCAAAGATCAAAGACAGGGTCTCAAGAGGGTAAACCAAGTGCCAGAGCCCTGGAGTGAGATCGGCTTGCTGTCTGAAGACCGCAAGGAAGCTTACACTCTGGCCTGTTGTGGAACTTTTGAAATTGATTCTGGATGGGGTTGGGGAGAAAGCAAGAACAGAGATTTTTGTGACTTTTATTGACTAATGTAATAGGTTTAGGTGAAAGGACAGCATTAAGGGATTAAACAAAAGCAATGAAATAGTGGATGATTCCATGGCAAGAAAAGATTTCTTTAATGGCTGTCTGCAGAGAGGATTTAGGGGTTCAACATTGAACATATGGTGGACAGTTCAGAGATGACTACTGTTGTATGTGTATATGTGTGTATGTGTATGCATATATGTATGTGTGTATGCATATGAATATGTATATGTAAGATACTCAGGATTCGATCAGGGCTGAAGCGCTCGATACAGAAAAAGGAAACAGATTTTGTGTGTATTTGGCGGTTGAAAAGAATCGATTTGCATATTGAGTAGATATAGTTTGGGGGCAAATAAAGGAATGAAGGGTTATCTCTATATTTTGCCTTAGCAACTTAGTAAAGAAATATGTTATGTGGAAGGAATTGAGATTATCATTGAGGCAGTGTTCATCTGTACTCAAGATGTACGTTTAAGACCAGCAACAGTGCCAAATAGCAGCTGAATAAAATATCCAGTTTCATTCCCTGGGCACTAGCTGGCCCTGTCAGCCAGGGAAGCAGGTAGACTATCTGCAGATCTTCTCTTTCCCTCCTCTCCTACCAATCTACCTCCTAGTCTCACTCCCAGCTCTGCAGCAGAACACCTGTCGCAGACTCCCCGTCATCTCTGCCCCCATCTCTAGCAGGTCACTCAGGTCTTCTCCAGCTTTCCTTCCCGGCATACATCTCTCTATTGCAGCTCCCAACTGCAGCTGTTTTTCCTAATAACTCACTGGTCAAGCCTGCCAGAGGAGTAAGGTCAGTAAGGAACGTGGGCCATCTTCAGAGCTTTACTATTTCCCCTCTAACAAATCCAGTGCCCCAGTCTCATCCCTGGCTCCAAAGCTGACTACCATTTGTGGCCTCCACTCTTCGAATTGGTGGTCTCAACTCCCCAAGAAAAAGGCACAGACTAACAGAATGGATGTGGAAACAGGATCAATCCTTCTGCCGCATCTAAATGACACACTTTACAATGCTACTTCAGGGTAAAAGGATGGAAAAGGATATTCCATCAAATAGACCCAAGAAGCAAGCAAGAGTAGCCATTTTAGTGTCTGACAAAATAGACTTCAGACCAAAATGTATCAGAAGAGATAGGGAAGGACACAGCATAATCATCAAAGGAAAAATCCACAGAGAGAATATTCTTAACCTATAGGCACCAAACATAAGGGTAGGCAAGTTTGTAAAAGAAACACTACTTTAGCTTAAATCACATATTGACCCTCACACACTGATGGTGGATGACTTAAATAACCCACTCAGATCAACAGACCATCCAGATAAGAATTAAACAGTCAAATGCGAGAGCTAGCTGAGGTTATAAACCAAATAGACCTAACAAATAACTACAGAACATTTCAACCACACACAAAAGAAAATACTTTCCTATCACCAACTCATGGATATCAGAAAACTTAAAGAAATAAAAGAAAACTTAAAATTTCACTTTGTTGCATCCTTTCTGACAACTGCAGATTAAGGCTGGATATCAACAGCCAAAACAAGAGAGAGCTAACAAATTTGGGGAAACTGAACAATTTGCTACTGAATAAAAATGGGTAAAGACAGAATTTAGAAAGAAAAGACTTCCTAGAATTGAATGAAAATGAAAATGTAGATACCCAAACTTATGAGAAACAATGAAGGCAGTTGTAAGATACAAGTTCAAAACACCAAATTCCTCCATTAAAAACATGGAGAGGTCTCATGGTAGTAACTTAACAGCACACTTGGAAGCTCTAGAACAAAAAAAAAGAGAGAAATTATGCTCAAAAGGAGTAGATAGTAAGAAATTATCAATTTCAGGGCTGAAATCAGTAAAATTGAAACTAGCAAACAAAACACAATGCAAACAAATCAATGAAACAAAGAGTTGGTTTTTTGAGATAATCAAAAGATTGACAGACAATTAACCTAAGGGCAGGGAGAAAATATCCAAACTAATAAAATTAGGAATGAAAATGGGGACATAACAACAGACACTGAGGAAATTCGTAGAATCATAAGGACACACTTTAAATGAAAAACCTGAACTCTATAAAATTTGAAAATCTAAAAGAAGTGGATAATTTTCTCATTATATACCACTTACCAATATCAAATCAAGATCAGATAAACAATTTAAACTATGACCTCCAATGAAATAGAAACAGTAATTAAAAGTTTTCCAATCAAAAACAGCCAAGCCTAGATGATTCAGCATAGAATTCTACCAGAATTTTGAAGAAAAATTAATGCCAATACTCCTCAAATTATTCAACAGAATAGAAACAGAAGGAACATAACTCAGTTTGTTTCATGAGAGCCAAATCCCAAAGAGACCCCAAAAAGAAAGAAAATTAGAGATCAATTTCCTTTATGAACACAGGTGCAAATTTTCTCAATAAAATATTTGCAAACTTAATCTAAGAATATACAACAAAGATCACCAACCATGATCAAGTAGGTTTCATCTCAGAGGTGCAGGGATGGCTCAACGTGTGTGAAATGATACATGTAGTGCACCATTATAAACAAACACATAGAGACGGAGGCAACATGCCCAGGACTGCACAGGTCTGTGCCAGAGGGGTCCTAGTACTGAGAGAAGTGGACATGAGCTCCCAGACCTAGCCCAGATCTCTGCCATCACCAATTGATAACTACTTGCAAATGAAAATTTAGCTTTCTTTAAGGGAGTCTCACTGGGGAAACAAACTACTCCTAAGGGTGGGCTGCATGCCAAGCTGTAAATGGCCAACAGAAAATGAACTCAAAGACATGTTTAGAAGTTCCTTTTCTCATTATGCCATCCTAGGGCTCTTCCTTCTTTCCTTTCATCCATCTTTTCATCCTTCCTTTCTCCCTTCCTCTCTCCCTCCCTCCCTTCCTCCCTCTCTCCCTCCCTCCCGCCCGCCCTCTCTTCCTTCCTTTCGTCTTTCCTTCCTTCCCTCCCCCATCTATTTCCTTCCTTCTTTCCTTCCATCCATCTTTTCATCCTTCCTTTCTCCCTCCCTCTCTCCCTCCCTCTCTCCCTCCCTCCCTTCCTCCCTCTCTCCCTCTCTTCCTCTCTCCCTCTCTCCCTTCCTCCCTCTCTCCCTCTCTCCCTCCCTCCTGCCCTCTCTTCCTTCCTTTCGTCTTTCCTTCCTTCCCTCCCCCTATCTATTTCTTCCTTCTTTTTAATGCTTATGCTGTTGCTTTATTTATACCTTACAGGTCCCTTGCACACATATTATGACTTCCATCTTTGTGTTTTGTTGGTATTCCTTCCAGAGTGTGCCTCTGAATCTATATATGTTTCTTATGCCTTTGCTTGGCCTCTTCTCTTTCTGTTTGTTTGTTTTGTCCTATTCCAGTTTGTTTGTTTTTATAACTTATCTATTTTATCTTGTCTTAGTATCACATGTTATTATCTCTTATATACCTGTTTGTTTTCTAATGAGAGACAGAAAGAGATGGATCTGGAAAGAAGGGGAATTGGGAAGAACTGGAAGGAGCAGTGGGAGGGGCAACTGTAGTCAGAATATATTGCATGAAAACATTTACGTACAGTAAAAGAAGAAATATATTAAACCAGTAAAAAAATGAAATACTCAGTATCAGTGGAAAGGCTTGCCTAACATTCAGATTTGAGTTCCAGGTGACTTATGAAATAGCTGTGTGATGCCTAGTGAAACATGTTCAATTTCTCCAAGGACTCTCAAATATTGCTTTTGTCTGTTTTTCAACTCTAGGCTCTACCAGTTATGCATTTATTCATCTTTGAGACTTTTAAAGCCTAGAATATGACTCATTTCATTCTTATTTTCATGGTACCACATTTTGAAGAGCTCAGGCCTTGGATGACAGGCAGAATCCTGAGTTTAGTTGGTTGTTTCTTTTCTCTTTATTCACCCTATATTCAGACATTCTGCCCACTTCCTTGAGTAGATTCATGCCACATATGGAAGTATGAACATAAGAATGTGTGGCTGGGTCTTCTGTACTGTGGATGACGATAAACTTGGTCACCCAGTTCATGTGGTACCAGTTACATCCCCAGGAACAGACGGACATTCCTCTAGAGCCCAGGAGTTCATCTGATGAAGAGAATGACACTTAGCCGTCATGCTGTTCCTAAGCTAGTAGTATTGGCATCTGTTGATCTACTTACAGGAATGTATTATTATATGAAGAGGGGTGAGGTATGCAAAGCTTTGCCATTTTAATTCTTTCAGTCGCTTGTATTTGCCACTTCGTATTTTTCTGTAAAGACACAGACTTTCCTTGTACTTAAATTTTGCTATTCTTGCATTTGCTGTGAAATCAGTATTGAAATCAGCTACAGTGACTACTCTTTAGATACTTAAATTGCCCCACATATTGGCAGTGGTAACACCTTCAATCTGGCTCCTACATGCTTTTAATATCTCTTTAGTGTTTGCCTTCTGGCTAGATGAGGTGTGTAAAGTTAAGCCTGTACTTTTCTGTCCTTGGCATAAAATGAGCCATCTCTAAAAAAGTTATTGTCCGTTCTTCAGTAAGGAATGCATTTAGAATAGAATGCATTTAGAAACTGGGCTGCTCAGTGCGCTCACTGTTTATGGCTATCATGGCTGCTACTGTGGCAGTGTTAAGAGGCAGGGTGAATATTTTAGCCCTTCTCACAAATTCATACAGTATTTGCAAAATAATTTCATATTCATTTTCCAATTTAAATATAACATTACATTGTCTTCTTTTGCTTTATGTTTTCATTTTTCCATAAAAGAGGAATAAATATAAATAAGCAAATGTATTTTATAAACTGCAATATGCATAAAATAGAAAGACTACTTATTGGATTTTATTTATTTATTCATTTTTTTTGAGACAGGGTTTCTTTGTGTAGCTCTGACTGTCCTGAAACTCACTCTGTAGACCAGGCTGGCTTTGAACTCATAGAGATCTGCTTGCCTCTGCCTTTCTGAGTGCTGGAATTAAAGGTATTGCCACCATTGCCTGGCTGTCTGCTTTGTTATTAAAATGGACATCACTGAGTATATACACTCAGAGGAAACTGTTAAGATGTTACCTGACATGATGTCCATGGGCTCACATGGCTGGGTTATACTTGTTTTTTGAATGGAAAGCATTCCTAGAAGACCCGGTGGCCTCTTCTTAAATGTCATCAGTTCAAAACTGGACTTTTGAGATTGGTTATGCTTGTCAACCTTTACCTCTGAGTCACATGGAAGACGGATAGCAACAAAGACAAAAATCAGGTCTCCATGGGCAAGCAAGCAAGGGCACATGGTATGTAGATTAGAACCTCACTGTCTGCCCATCTTTGACTCTGCCAGTTGTTCCAGACTTCCAGGCCAGTTCGCTAAATAACTGAACACATATTGTTCTACTCCTTTTGTGTTAATGTGTGGAAACACACAACTTCCCAGCGTTGACATGGCTGTGGAGAAGATGGGTTTCACATGTGCTTAATTGTAGGCCCATATTTCTTCACGGTGTGGCAGCCAGGCTCTGAAGCCATAGACCCACCTCAGGTGGTCTCCTAGACCTGCAGACAGCCTCAACAATAGCCAGGATGCGCTACTTCTCTTTTGTTATAAATGTAGTTCGCCTGGGGAGAGGTGTTGGCTGAAGCTGATGACTTAATGGCAGGTGCTGTCCCTAGCCTCACTTTCCCTGTAAAGAGAATATTAATGAGGTATCCACCTCGGTTGAGTGGGGGAGGGATTAAGAGATGTTTGATAATAAACACAGGTAGATCTTCAGGATGAAGAAGACTGAGATGCCCTTCCGTGATGATCGTGTAAGCTGTGTCTGGTTATTTGTTGCCCTTCATACCAGTCCAGATAGGGAAAATAGTTCTCTATGTTGGGACCCACGGGCCCTAACACTTAATGAATGTGTAAATGGGAACTATTGTAGCAAAAAATTAGTTCGACAAAATATTTGAGGGTTTTGCTTATTTGAGGGACATTTGATTCTTCGAACTTGTTAAGTGGGGCATTTTTTCAAATAATTCTAACAACTTAAGCATCTCTGTAGCATAATTATTAACTGAATCATAATGTAGCAGTATGATGGAAGCATAGCTCCATCAGATATAATAATTATGAAAATCATGTAGTAGGAAGAGTGTTCATAAAGATTAGTGGAAATATCCATGCTGTAGTTAAGTTAATGGAGTGTTTGTCTGTCATGCAGTAGATCCTGGGTTCCATCCCCAGTAACACTTAGAGCAGGCATGGTGGGACATGCCTGTAATTCTAGCACTTGGGATGTAGAGGCAAGAGGATCAAGGTCATGGACAGCTATAGAGATTGAGGCCAGTCTGGGCTACGTGAGGCAATGCCTCAATTAAAAATAAGTGGAGAAAGAACGTGATGATTTTACATCTAAGGAAAGATTGAAATAATGCCTGGGAAAAGGAGGTGGCTTCAGAGGGATGGATAGACTTGAGAGTATATTTTAAACTTCATTCAAAATTTCCTAAATGTTGATCAACTAAGAAAAAATGGCAACTGGGGGGAATAGTCTTCCATGTTCTGAAGTCACCCAGATTTGCCAGACCTGTGAGGAGGCTCTCAACCTCTTTTGGAAAAGCTTTCAAGCACATTTCACAGCCTACCTCGCCCCCATCATCTGGGAAAATATAAGCTGGCGTCCACAATTACCCTAACAGAATGTCCGCTGTACCACTGGAATGTCCCATATCAAAAGCCGATGGAATTTGCTTTGGTCAGCCTCACCGGAATAACTGCACCCCCGGTGCCGCCAGGAAGCTCCGTCTGGAATTGATTGTTACAGTCCTCTCCCACAGCAGCTGAACTGATTGTTCCTTGAGAAAGCCTCTCAGGGATTTGCTGCCCATCTGACTCCTGAGCTTGTCTGTCCCTGGCTGGAGCGAGACTTCAAGGTGGACGATTCAAGGGTTCATCATGTGGGTCGGTCTTTGGAGAGCAGATCCACTCTTGGAAATGTGTCGAGGGTTGAAACTTAGAGTTTGGGAAGCAGGATAAAGAGACGGAGCTGGGAGAAAACATTTAGACACCCAGATTTGAAAGGCCATACCATGGAAATAGAAGTCAGCGGAGAATGAGGTTCTCCGAGCTTGGGGACTCAGGGAGGTATGGGCAGAGTCAGAGCAGCCTTTCAAAAGCCCTGACTCGGTGCAGGCGAGCAGAGAGGTCCCTGTTTCTTTCTGCCTGCAGATTCCGTTGCTCATTTTCCAGTTGGCTTTGCCGAATGGAAATTTAGTCTTCTTCCCCTTGCAGGAACCTCTGTGTGAGGCTGCTGCTTTAGCCTCCATAAAGCCAGTTGGAAGACATCATCTGTTGTTTTACTCAACACGGGAGTGACAAATTCTTCCTACAGCCATGTAATAAAAGCCTTGAAAAATTCCTTTTGGAAAGCAGTGTCAGGGAAACATATTCCTTGGGTTGGTTCCTCCTTATTCACCAGTGAGAAACCATGAAACTATAGTTTTCATTCTCTTTTCACTCGAGCTCCAGGAAGCTCATGGCGAAAGGTGGTGTTTAAATGCTTCCTTTACAGTTGGTGGCGGGCATAATTAGCTCTTTCGTTGTGTTTGGCCATCTTACTATACATACATTTGGAGCACTCGGTTTGCATAAACGTTCTTTGAGTCGCGTAAAACTTTGGAAGGCAGACATAGCTGTTCTGTCAGTAAGTATCGGATGGAAAGGTTGGAAGGAGAAAGGACAGATAGGCGTTGGGGTAGCCACTGGGTCTGACTTTGCATTCTTAGGTTTCTGTCTGTGGGGTTTGTTCCCTTGCACCCATTGCTGATCTGGATTAATGCTCAGTCCTCCTTTGTAAAGAGGAGATGCCTGGCTGGATAAACAAACAGCAAACATACTATTATTAAGATGGAAGGATATCCCTCTTCCTCATTATTTTCATGTAGAAACCCAGGATGTGATAATGGCAGATACAAAAGCTGTCGTGAAATACAGGAGAGGTTATGATGTCCTTAAGGACTAGAGCAGAGATCAGACTAGTAGATAAATGTAGGAGAACAAAGCTAGGTTTGGATTCCAGTTTCCTCGCTATGAAGTCATTCTAACCATGGTTTATGGTTCTTACCATTGCAAAAGTGGTCAGAAAAATACATTGAGCAGTCTCAAAGTATTAGAGATGGAACTTGAATGATGCTGGATGGGACATTGTCCTAACTTCAAAGTGTTGTAAATATACTGTACTACCCTTCATACCTGTTGTTACAACTAAACTGGCCCCATCTAATCAGACATACAAAAAAAGTCAACCAAACAACAACAACAAAAAAACCCAAACAATAAATTTATGCCTTTACTTTTTAAAAATAGTGTTTATTTGTTCTTTGAAATTTTCACATGTGTATACAATATATTCTGGTCACCTTCCCCATCATACACAAACACAGTTCCCTCCACTAAAAAGAATTAAGTAGCTCTCGTTAAAAAAAATCAGGTGTAGTGGCACAAACCTTTAATCCCAGCACTCAGTAGTAGGCAGAGGCCAGAAGATCTCTGAGTTGCAGGCCAGCCTGGTCTACACATAGATGCTCATGCTGATCTGAGTTACATAGTGACACCTGTCTAAAGGAAGGAAGGAAGGGAGGAAGGAAGGAAGGAAGGAAGGAAGGAAGGAAGGAAGGAAGGAAGGAAGAAGCAATCAGTTTTTAGAAGAGTTAATTTTATCTGATATCCTCCAAGTCATATAGAAACCACAAAAACCGTGACCAAAGAGAAAGAAATGAGAGTCAAGAGGGTGGTGTTCTTTGACCAATTTAGTGTTATCCATATGATGACTGATTTCTGATTTTTAAAAAATCCAACTTTATTGAATCTGTTGATTGCTTCTAAGGAGCTGTGTATGTGAAAGCTGAAAGATTTTTCTATATGTAAGACAATGATATCAACCCTCAGGGACAGATCCACTTCTTTCTGCATGGATACCTTTTTATTTTCTGATGTCTGCTATCTCTGCCTAGATTTCCAGTGTTCTACTGAAGAAGAGTGGCAGGAGTGGACATCCTTGTCTTGTTTCAGATCTTGAAGAAAAAGCCTTCAACCTTCCCATGTATACTGGGAAGTTAACAGTATACTGTTAACAATGGGCTTTATCACTGGTGGCTTGTGTAGTGCCGAGGAAACCCATTCTACTTCTGGTATGTTGTGAGCTTTTATGAAAGAGGATACTGAATTTCATCAAATGCTTTTTCTGCATCTATTGACATGATCATTGATTTGCCACTTTAGTGATGTGGTCCAAAGATTTGTGTATTTTGAATTATCCCTCTCTCCCAAGGATAAACCCCACATTATAATGGTCCTTTTAATGTGCTTTATATGCCATATGCAATAGACACTGAACATTGTCATCATTGTGCAGATGTACAGTACGCTTACACAAACTGAGATGGCTAAACTATCATCAAAAGATATCATTTATTGGGCCATGCCTATATCTGCACTTCTTTGATTTTAAATGACAGCATGTAACACTGTGTTTCGCTGAGGAATTTTTGTGTTTCTGTTCATGAGTCATGGTGGCCTAAAATTCTCCTTTCCTGACGGTTAGCCTAGCTTTGTATTGTAGGGTAATGCTATCCTTGCAAAATAAGTTGGAAGTTGTAGGTGGAGGCTGCTTGTTCATTCCTGGCTGCTCAGACCCAAAATAGTCACACAGAAACGATATTATTTAAAACACTGCTAGTCCAATAGTTTACACATATTTCTAGCTAGCTCTTATATCCTAAACTAACCCATCTCTATTAATCTGTGTATCACCATGAGGTTGTGACCTACCAGCAAAGTTTTAACGGAGTCTGGTGGAGGTGTCTGTCTCCTGCAGTGGCTACATGGCTTCTCACTGAATCTGCCTTCTTTCTCTCAGCATTGTATAGTTTTCCTGCCTAGTTCTATTCTGCCCTCTCACAGGCCAAAGCAGCTTCTTTATTCATTAACCAATAAAAGCAATATTTATACAGAAGAACTTCCCACACCAGGAAGTGTTTCCTCTTCATTTTTTTTTCTTCTTTTGGGGCAGCTTGGAGATTTGGTAATAGTTTATTAGTTCTTCTTTAAATATTTCATAGAATTCAGCCATAATGCCACCGAATCCTGGGATTTTACTCATTGGGAAATCTCATTGATTGAATTTTACCTTGCTATTCATCTGTTAATATTCTGACTTTGCTATCTTACATTTTTAGGGATCAAGGACCTTGCACATGCTGAACAAGTGTTCTACCACTGAGCTACATCCTAATGTTTCTGATTTATTCCCTCCCCCACCCCCGTGGTTCAGTGATTGTAAGTCCTGTGTTTCTGCAGGAATTTATCCATTTCCTGTAGGGTTTTTTTTGTGCAATTGTTCATAATAATCTCTTAGAATCCTTTATATTTCTGTGTTATCAGCTTTACCATCTCCTCTTTCATTTCTCATTATGTTTACCTATCTTATTTTTTCTTAGTCTAGCTAAAAAAATTAATTTATTTTATCATTTCAGAAAAATAATTTCTAGTTCACTGAATATTTTGCATTGTGTATCAAGGCTATTTCACTTGTTCTACTCTGAGTTTTGTTATGCAATATTTTTAATTATAAATTGACATACACGCATACACAGAGGCACATATCTATGAAGGACAAAGTGAAATTATAAGCACATGTCTTCTATTTCTAGATATTTTATTTAAAAATTGATGGTAAAATTTGGCTTCTTTTTAATGGTCTACTACAACAAACCAATAGCCAATTTCTTATCTAATTTTTTCAAAAATAATATCTTCATATCCATCTTATTTATTATTCAGTTTGGTTCAGTGGAAGGGATTAGGTATTGTTTATAAGCCTCAGTCCTAACTTCTTTACTAGGCTTGGGTAATTATATAAACTCCATGAATATCTACTGAGAAAATGCTATAAAATAGACTCAGCAATAGGATTAAACAACGGAATTATACGACGTACCTGTTATAGGGCTTGGTGTGCGTTATTTTCTCTATAAACGTTAGTTCACATTCTTTCTTGCTACTCTACTGAAGGTTTTCTCTGATTACATTACCAAGAATGTTAATGGTTTTTTTTAATTAGGCAATCAATTGTGGCCTGTCTTCAAGTGTGTCATAGAAGCATTTTATTTTAACATCTGATAGTTTTATAAATCTTTTCTCTAACTAAACTGAAAGTTCTGTGTAGTCCTGCAACAGGCATTCACTTAATACACTCTTATTTAAAGAGACTAAGTTTAAATCAAAGACTGACACTTTTGATGGACATGAGAATTTTGTTCTTACGGGATATTCTTTGTGTGCCTGGCATGCATGCTCTCACCCTCCAGGTGGAAGGATAAGTCAGTGCTTAGCTGGAGCAGCACGCATAAATGTTATGACTTCGGGTAAAACGGAGAGAAAAGGGAAGTTTAGAAAGGTGGGCAATTAGATGCTTGTCAAAATGAGCCAGGTAAGAGTAAATAAATGTCTGGAGACATGTTAATAAGAGAGAAAAAAAACTTGGAAAAATTAAGTATAAGGAATTAAAACAGGAGCGTGTTCTTGCAGTTGGATTTGTCAGCATTATCCAGTGTCTGGCCACCAGCCAATCAGAAGTTTAGGAGCTAATATTCTGAATGCCAGGGGGCTGTAGGTGAGGATATTTGGAAAGGAGGGTGAGTGACATTGTCAATGTTTCGGGTTTGAAATGTTGGTGAGATATTAGAGAGGAGATACAGAAGCTTTAGTGAGAAATTGGGTGTTAAGGTCCCAGAACAGATGAAAGATGTCGACAGAATTTACCCTAGCAAGGCCTCGAGGAGAAGACAGTTTCAAGCAGGGAGATAAATGAGTAAAAGCCTGAAAGGTTCAAGAGGTGCACCTTCTGGGGGTTGTGTGATTAGAGCAGGGCAGGCACTTGATGGGGAATAGTGGGAACTGACTCTGGAGTGTAAGAGTGGGAAATAGAACCAGGATCTAAAAGGCCATGTGTGTAAGGTAAAGAATTTCAGATGATTCTTTGTGTGCAATGGAAAGCCATTCAACCCTCACAGGGAACATCAGATTTGAAGGCAGCACAGAAGAACACTACACGTTTAATTTGTAAGTGCATTGTAAAAGCCCCACAATTTGAACCAAGATCCTTATTTTCGAGCAATTTTTTTTGAATGCACGTACTTGAAATTCTGCAAGACAAGTTCGTCTTCATAATAACAATGAAATGCTCTACTTTAGACTAAAATAATCCCTCTTCCTATTCATCTCTTCTCATTCAGCTTCATCTTGTAAGGAAGGGAGAGCATGCCCTTTCTTATCCCCAATACCTTAGGAAAAAAAAATAAGATCTGGATTCCAAAGCAGGGTCTTTAGTTTTCAAAGTCATAAAGGGAATTCTCTCAAAGGGTGTTGTATACCCAGTAAAGCTACCTTCTTCCTGTTTTTGAGTAACAGCAGGGAGGTGGTGGAGGAATTCTGAAGGCAGAAATGAGAATTCTCTGGCCCAAATCCTGGATGGGCTGTTTCCTCAAGGACATCTTCTCCTTGCTTGTGGTCACACCTGATCTAATGATTGTATAATAAAGAGCAGTATGACATTGCCATCTTCTCTCTCTGACCCACATGTGAGTTGATAGCAACAGAAAAGGGAACCCGGACATATGAAAAGAGGAAGGATTCTATGATCAGGCCAACATGCTCTCTCTTGCAGCGCTCCAAATGCCTTATTGACATTCCTATTCATGTCCAACTCCTGCGTAATTAATCACTGGTGCATTTGCCATCTCAGGCTACAAAGATATGTCTTGAAGCATTTTCAAGTTTCTTCTAAGCTCCTTGCCTTGGCATTTTCCCAAGCTGCTTCTTGAGGAACAGCAAGCTGGTATTTGGAGCATATGGCGATGGTCTGTTTGTGTGTTCATTAAATCAAGATACCAATGAAAAGAAACCAGAGAGCTTTCTGTCCTTTAAATGAAATTGTCAACCCAGATATCTACTGCCTTTCCCAAGTCCTAGTCTGAAATGCCTGGCAAGTAGGGCTGTGTTATAATGACAAATTAATTCATATCAGACTTTGATCACAGCCTGAAAAGTTTCCTGACATCAGTTTTCAGTAGTTGCATTTAGAAAACTCAGAATCTGCTCTGATGCCTCCCAATTTCTGACAACAAAAGCAATGAGACCTCCGTCTACAGGGGAGCGTCAACCTCTAGTGTGAAGCTGGGAGGGGAAATTTTAGGACTGTCATAGAGAGCCCCTTATAATAGAAAGGGCATATTAGCACATGGTCGAAGTGTAACAGAAGGGGGCTCCCTTGTCGACCTGAGGACTGTGCACAAGCTGGGCCATAGACGCTTCCCTGTCTCCCTCATTTTCCCTTGCTCTATCCTCCTGCCATGTAACATGTCAAAGGCAAATGAAAATCGAGAGGATTCAGCTGAAAATAGAATTGAATTCTATTAGTCAGCCTAATAGAGAAGGTGCGTTTGGAAATACAGTGCAGTATAGCTAATGTTTACCACTTGACTACTCATGCCCCGGGCTCAAAATGCATAATGATGCAAATTAAAACCCAGCAAATGGAGAAGCTGGAATCTCCAAGATAACCATACCTAGCTCAGGCTATGACAGAGCAGCTGCCCTTTAATTAATCTTACGTGAAGGTGGAAGCACAGAGCTAAGATGCACACAGCTTACGACAACTGGGTTTTTGTGCGTCTGTGGTTAACACACTCCTGGCCTTCCTCGTGTAATTGTTGCTGCTTTGTAAACTCACACAAAGCCCCGCTGAACAACCTTCATCAGCCGGAAAGGAAAATATGGGCAGGAAGGTAGTGAGATGGGAATGTGATGGTTTTAGAATAGAAATGAGGCCAGTCTCCAGTTGCTACTTGCAGTCCTTACTCAAAGGGCTGATTTGGGAGCTAGAAATGAAATCTGAATATTGTACTATTTGATATAGGAAATCAACTATGTGTGTGTTTTGCAGACACACATGTACAATGCATTTTATATCATGTTTCATAAGGTGTTTAAAGTGCTTGTATAAGGTTAGAAGTCTAGACTTTGGAGCCAGAATGTCTACTGAAGCTTGGCGTCTCTAGTTCCTATATATATTGTTGGCTAAGTTCTTTATTTTTGTGACTCAGTTTCCTCAATTGCATAAGAAGGCCTAGGTCCCAGGTTTAGAAATCTGCTGTGGGAATGGTGGTGTTATAGCAGTGCACTTACCACATGTTAAGCCTAAGAGATTTCTTAATTTGCATAAATTCACACAGCTATCCCAACGCCTAACTTTTATGATTGTGACCAATGCCCTTCAGCAGTAATAATAGCTGTAATGAGGATTGCTATCACACTTAGTATCATTTAATCCTTACCACCCATCTGCAAGGGGAGGTCTGTTGGTTTTTCTTATTATGGTTGCAAGGAGAAGTCTGGAAAGATCCATCCATTCAGGCTCTTAAGATAACACTTGGTTTTAAGTGACCAGGCAAAGACATGCTAGAGCACTGTTGCTGACTCAGGTTTTTGTGCTTTCACCCCCTTCCTATCCTAAGACTGGAGCGATGGGCAATTGTGAACACTGAAGGAGTGGAAATGGGAGCAGAGTCTTAGGATTCATCACAGTAATGTATTTTCTCACATCAGCCCCAATAGTTCAAGCCTGCTGGGCTCCGAAGAAAATGGAGGTTAGCTCAGATGTCAAAACACTTCTCTGTAAATATTACTGTTGTGGACACTGGCCATTTTATAGATTTCAATATTCACCCCCCCAAAAAAAACCCTAGTGTTTATATTGTTGTATTTATTTATCAAATTGGGCAGTGAGACTAGGGAAACAATGAAGTCGAGGTCTTAATTTTTCTCTGACATGAAGTCTATTCCTCTCGTGTGTACAGGTTGGCTGCTATTTTTTAGCATCTGCTTCAAGGATGATGCATACAAAATCCGCTCAGTGTTTAGAATTAAGTAGAAGGAACGGGGAAAGCAGACAAGAAAAAAAAAGATGAAGAGAGAAGTGAGATGCTAATGTTTTCTTTACACTGAAATCAAATCTTCTGTGTAAAGATTTCAAAGCACTGTCGACCACGCTCCTGCTTGCTGGGCGTGCTTCATTTAGAGGTATATTTCCCCATGGATACTGAGCATCTTCCTGAGAAGAACGCAAGAAGCCAATCACAAACAAAGACAGGGCTTATTCCTAGCCACCTAGTTCCTCCCACTGGAGGGGGCTCTCTCAAGCCCTTCTCTTAGGATGTGAAAGCAGACCAGATGGGTGTGCTATCTCCATCTTTTGGCCTTTAGCAGAGTCTCTGGAACAAAGCATGTAGCAGGGCTTCTTGAAGACTTTCATGGGAACCAGAGAGTGTCAGTAGATGAAATCTTGAATAAAAATGATAGGTTGTACTTTAAGCTGAATAAAAACAAGCCCTCTGAAGAGCATATAGAATTGTCGTACATCCTGCCTCTAGAAAGATTCATTTTTATTTGTCTATGTATAAAGGAGGAAGATAGAGAAATTGAAAGTGCCATTTCTGTAAAGCCCGCCCTGGTGAAGGGTTTGCAAACAATATAAAAATAGCAGTTCCTCCAAAATGATGGCTTTGCTCGAGGCCTATCCACCTCTGTCTCCAATTCCAGCAAACCCCCTCTGCCACTCCTTCCCCACCAAAGACTCAGAGCTCTGAATAGACACTGTGGAGAAAAGACAGCAATCTTTTGTATGTTGTTATAATTAACCAGGCCCGATTCATCATCAGATTATAGACTGAGATGCAGTGTTAGAAAAAAAGGGGGGTTCGGGGGAGCTAAAGGAAGAAACCAGGAGAGATGGCCATTTTAATTGCGTGTTTAGTCTCTCTTCACTTTCCCAAATTGGTTTCGTTTCCTCTGGGTAGGGTAAGTGCCAGGGCATTCAGAGGAGCAGGGGGCCAGGGTGGATTCCAACGTTTGCCGGCATTTGAATTACCTCTGGACGGTTTGGCAGCCTCTAAATCTATACCCTTGAAGGCACAGTAACAGGCCTTCATCTCCTACTGAAGAAACTTGAAAGCATGCCAGAACAGGACCTCGGTCCTCCCTTGCTTAGAGTCCTGGCACGTAGAAATCACACAAGAAAACAAAAGGCATTTGTGAGGAGCCATCCAGGAAGAAAGATTAACAATATAAACCAGGGGGGAGGGGGGAGAGAAAGGGGGGAGGATAGCCCTTTAAAATGGTCTCTGTGCTTATTTTAATAGAACTTCCACAGAACCGAATATCCCCTAATCAAAACCAAATGCTTGTGGCCTTACTGTGCTCTTTGTTCTAGGCAGTGCCCACTCGGCTTCCACGGGGGTTGGGGGTGGAGCCCCCTGGCTGGCTAGCTTATCTTTCCACCAGGAATAAACAACGTTGTCCTCAAGGTTAGGCCAAGCTTCTGCCGCGCAAACTGTAAGAAAACCCTCCATTGGCAGCTAGGCCTAGTTCTTCACCCCACCCCCAAACGCCTGGTGCAAACCTCTCAAGATGTTTTTCTCCCTTGGGTTTTGAGCCTGAAATTTGTCAGGAAGCATGAGTAGAAGAAAAGGCTAGTTCTCCTCCCCTCCCGCTCCCCGCTCTATCTTTGTCTAATTCACTCTGTCAGTCCATCTGTTAATCTCTATGGGGGGGGGGCTTTCTCCTTCTCCCTTCCCCACTCTTTCCCTCACTTCCGTTCTCTCAACCTCTGCCTCCCTCAGTTTCTGATTCAATTCTGAAAAACCCATCAGCTTCTGGCTTGATTGGCTAATGGCATCTGACCTTGACTTGGTGTGGGCAGCCTTGGATTTTATGAGGATTAGCGTTTTTATCTCCACAGAACTAGCGGAGAAAGTAACTCATGGCTTCATCTTTCACCTTAGACTCGCTGCTTTCTCCTCTAATTTCTCAAACAACAGGGAGAAAATAAACAGAGTGATTGTGATGGTTATGGCGATATGACTTTTACCAGAGGGCAGAAGGGATGAAGCCATAATCCAGTTCTGGGCTCAGGATAGATGTCTCTGGGTTGCATCGGGTGATGTTATTAAGGGAGTCCACAGCGTGTTTTGTTTTTAACGTCAGGCAATTCTTTTCAAATGCTCGTGGGGTGTCCAAGGCATCCTGCAAGGGGGGAATGGGAAGGAGGAAGCCCAGATATACAACATCTGCACCTTTTCATGTCGCCCCTGCTCCTGGCAGCACAAATTGACTTTGTAAGATTGGCTCTGAAAATGAATACCCAGGACATCACTCCGTGTTACTTTCCTGTGAAATTACTTTTCTGAATGAAAATATTGAATTCCTTTGAAAGCAAGCAGTATAATATCTCTAGAAATGAAAATCCTGTGGAAATCACAAAGGAAGGAAAACTGAAGAATATGAAAGCTTGGTATCTCTAAATGTTTGTCGGGCTTGGGCTCTTTTTTTTTTCCTCAACAACAATCATAACTGCTCTTTCTGATGTTGATACACTGGGTGTTGGAATCTCCTAGATGCCTCTATTATGGATTTATGTTTTATCTACAATGAACAGCCAATATCATTATCTAAAATTCTCTGGCATTTGTTTGCACTCGGCTCTTGTTGTAGTCTTGAAGACTGACCTGCGGAATTTTCCTTGTCTCAGGAGGGGGGTGTATTGACTTACCTCCGGGCATCTGGCCCTCAGAGGCAGTGCCTCTGTTGAATTGACAGACGACAGGGCAGTCCCTTCTGAGGAGCAAACGGCATGGGAGATAGTCCTCTCACACCAAATCACTTACTGGGTTGCTCATCGTTGTCCCTCAGGTTACCCTGAGAGACTCAGCCTCCACCCTCCCTGTTTCAGTGGTATGCTCATGAAATGGAACAGGCGTTTCCTCCAAACAGCAGCACGCCATTAGCCTGGCTTCCGTTTCTCGTCTTCTCACTCATACATGTTCCTCTAGGCCTCATTCACCGAAACACCTTGGGTTATATTTGGTACCATTTATTCTTGTTTTGTTTCTGCAAGTGTCCATCATCCACTGAATAAATTGCAGAGTGCTTCTGCCAGATCTATACGAAAGAGGTGCAAAAGGAGGAACTCAGACTAAAGGGAAGATGAGGAAGCCTTCAGGGTAGACGCCCTTTCTGTTCTAGGAGATGGAGGACTGTAAGGCCTGTCTGACAGCCAGCAGAGCCTGCATATCAGAAAGCCCACATGCTGGCAGCCATGTTTGAGGAACATGAGAGCCAGGTGCCAGAGAGCCCTCACTTAGACTTCTGATTTTTAAATGGATTAATATCAAAAGAAAATAATTTGAAGAGTTAAAAGAAAATGTACGGTGATTCCGGGGAATTGGCATAGCATTCCTAGTAAGAAAGTGTTTACTTTCATTCCTTCTGTGAGGAAGACCTGGGTAACATGAATGTGGTTGAAACACATGCTCTGTCAAATCTTAAAGCTGTAAACATGCTTGATGGGCTTTGGTTGGGAGGATGATGTTTTCTGTTAACGCTCAGAGGAGTGCACTGGCTCTTTTGCTTAGGATCTTTGTCTTGCCCATGCTAGCCGCTTTCATTAGGATTTTGGTAAAGACTTACCTCCGAAGGTGCAGATGTCATAACAAAGCTGAAAGGACTAATGAAGAATATAGTTTTAGATCAGAATGAAGGATTGATTTTTTTTAGGATAGTGAAAATGACTCTGTGCACCACCGCAACAGTGGCTATGTATGTATCAGTATACACCCCACCGAATCCAGAAAGTGCAAGGCACAAAGAGTTAGCTCTGAGCGGGCAATGCATCAGTGTAGACATCTTCACTGGCAACGAGAGAACGACTCTGGTGGGGGCAGTCACAGAAGCTGTCTACGCTTGTGGGCAGAGGGTACATGATAAATCTCTGTTCTTTTCTACTAATCTCTCTGTGAGCATAAAGCAGTTTCCCAAAACATCCTTAAAGAGAAAGAAGGAGGAAGGAAAAATAAAGGAAGTCACCAGGTGCTGGAGACATGGAGGAATGAGAATTGGTGCTAGAGGATTTCCCTCTGTATGCTGTGAATATGTCTTATTACCATTGGTTAATAAAGAAGCTTCTTTGGGCCTATGGCAGGGAAAAATAGATCCAAGCGGGAACAGAGAGAAATTAGTTGGAGCCAAGGAGAGGCCATGTAGCTGCTGAAGGAGACAGATGCCCTGGAAACTTACTGGGAAACCACAAGTCTAGTGGTAAGATACAAAATAATAGGAATGGGTTAATTTAAGATGTAAGAGTTAGTTAATAAGAAGCCCAAGCTAAAGGTCTGGCAGTGTTTTTAATTAATATAGTTTCTTTTGATTATTTTGGGTCTAGGCAGCCGAAAATGAACAAGCAGCCTCCACCAACAAAATGGTGTGCTAATGTGGGCCAGCTATATCTATATAAAACCTGAGAGAGCTTAGAAAGGAATTCTACACACACACACACACACACACACACACACACAAACAAGCAAACAACAAAACAGAGTTAAACATGGCTTCATGGTAACAGCATTTTCTCAGGTGTGCTCTGTTTGCTAGAAGCAAACAGAGGCACAATTCCTTTAAGAGAAGGCTTCCTGACTCAACAGTAGCGATATAAACTACATGGCTCCTTAAAGAAGGCTTCCTGGTTTAAGCTAGTTGCGCAAATAGCTCTGACTCTTTCAGGAGGCCAAGCACTTCAATGGGGTTTATGGGCAGCATGCTGCAAGTTACTTGGTGTCAGCGTGGGATAACTGCTTACCAGAGCTGACATTGTGAGTGCATCTCCCACCCAGCAGTCCCACAGCTGGCAGTAATTATACCTCTGCCATATTAAAAGTCTGAAAGAGGTGGAGCCAGCAACCGGGCTGCTGAGACCAAGCTGCTTACCATTTTAAAAGCACTTCTGGTCAGAAAAAGATTGCAGATATGCAATAAAGACAGATTCAGACAGAAATAAACCTCTGGAGGCATCACAGTGTGCTTTGAAAATGTACATAGGCTTGACAGAGAGAAGAAAAAGAGTATAAACAGTTATAAAAAGAAATAGATTTAAAAACTAAAACAAAGTATTTAAAGAGAAAGAGTATAGATATCATAGATTAAATGAGTAAAGATAATAAAATAAATATTAAAAAGTAATAGGGTAAAACAACTAAAGATAGAAAATACACAAAGAGTAGAGATTATGTATAATATTGTGTTCTTTTTAAATTTTTTGACTGTGAATGAGCTAAGTACAGAGAGACAGTTCATTGTATGGGTTGCTAAACTGAACATATATATATATATATATATA
>LOEQ01004721.1:15284-29455 GCA_001685075.1 Bramus lutescens | reverse complement strand
CAATGCCCAAATTCCCTAAATGATTGTTTATAAATGTTTGTTTACATTTAAAGGAAGTTATGCTATAGAGATGAATACTTTTCATTGGTATGGATCTTGGTCTATTGATACAAATTTAAAGTCAGTTTTGTTATATTATAATTCTGCTCTTTATTAAGGTATTGTATTTGTGCAGCTCATTTTAAAATTTAATGTATAATAAAGAAATATGGGTTAATAGATAGTCATCTATAAAAGTCAAACTTGTAGTCATGTTAGTTAGGTTTTCTAGGTATATAGAGATATATTTCAGATGGATAGGTATTCTTCAAACTTTTCAAAGACTAACAGAATATGGCATTTAAAATGTTTTAAGAATTTAGGCTTCTCTCAACAGTGAGACATGTTTGCTTCTAGCAGCACCAATTACTTCAGAGAGGTTGATGGGCATTGAAGAAACTCATTATGGAATCTGGATTCAGTGTGACAAGGCTAGTCATTTGGGCAAAAAACTGCTTTTGCCTAGACTTCTTGACAGTATGCTGCTGAGCTTGCCTAAAGAAGATCAGACAGTCCTTCAGGGTTCCTGCTTTAGGACAGAGTCTGCCAGACATTCTGCAGGACACAGAAAAAAGTGACTGACAAACTGTCAATATAGGTGAAATTGTCTTTGAAATTTCCTGCTTCATGTAAAAGTTTTCCAGGTGCTATGGGCCTGTAGGCTGAAGATAAATGCCCCAATATTATAGAAGAAATTTGCATGATTCTCCAGGTAGCAAGATGTTTCTGTGAATTCTAGAGTTTTGTGAGTTGCTTCAATGCACTTCCTGTTTACTTAGGTAATATTATATCCCTTTTGGGGTCTTTGATGGAGTTAAAGAAATATAGTTATAATTATAAAAGATAAATTAGATATAAAACTTTACACTCACAAAGATAGGACAGATGATAGAGTATTTTCCTTAATTTGCCAAATGTAAATGAACTAAATATTGTAACTATAATTCTTGCTTGATAACTGTTTTGTTATATGTAATTAACATTCAAACAGAAAAGGGGAGGTGATGTGGGATTCCCCTCTGTATGCTGTGAGTATATTTTATTACTATTGCTTAATAAAGAAGCTGCTTTGGGACTATGGCAGGGAAGAATAAAGCCAGGTGGAAAATCCAAGAAGAGATAGAGGAGAAAAGAATGCAGAGTTGAAGAGACAACATGTAGCTGCTAAAGGAGACAGAAGCATGGCACCATACGGTCTCGTGCTAAAGTGCAAAATAATAGTAATGGGTTAATTTGAGATGTAAGAGCTAGTTAATAAGAAGCCTGAGCTAACAGGCCCAGCAGTGTTTTTAATTAATATAGTTTCTCTGTGATTATTTGGGATCTGGACAACCGGGAATGAACAAGGAGCCTCCACCTACAAGTTGGCATTTGGAGAGTATAGAGTTTTAGCTTTGGAACATAGAGGACAGACAGTATTGATAGCTGTAATATGACTGAGTCTGGACTCACAGATGTTTACAATGCTTAAAATGACACATTGTATGTTATTTATATTTTACCACAGTAGAAAATGAGAGTTGGGGCTCTATTGTTGCCCAGTTTTTTAAAAAATGAAATTAAGTGTGTATCTCTTTTTAAAAAAAAATCTTAACAAACTAGAAGGATGACATATAATGTGGATAATGAGAAATCTAAAGCATGAATGTAAGTAGGACTTAATAAGAAACTTCAAGTTTAATATGTAGAAACAGAAGAACGTCTGAGTGAATGCAGTCAATATGAAAAAATTCCTGATTTTTTTCTTTATTGAAAGAGCAGTGTCTTAGATGTTGCTCAGTCCAAGTAATTTTTAAGGATGTGATGAGCCATTCCTTTGGACCTCTAATACCCATTTTTACATTTCTCTAAGTCACAATTATGTAAGAGAGAGGGGGAAGGGAGAGAGAAAGGGGGAGAGAAAGGGGGAAGGGAGAGAGAAAGGGGGAGGGAGGAAGGGAGGGAGAGAGAGAGATGAGACATACACAGAGACAGAGACAGAGACAGAGACATATTCCAACAGATATTCTTGGTACTCAGAAATTGTCCACAGACTGAATTTCTAAATTGGTTAAAGTTCTATTGACTCTTTTGTGTGGCCCACTTCTGTCCTAATGAGTACTTCTATCCTGGGGGCTTTCTTCCTTGTCCTTCTGTTTGGAGAGACCTTTAAATGCTCTCATAAGACACTAGTGAGAATTAATATGCTATGTCAAATTTTAAACACTAATGTTTGGGAGAGTTATCTATAAAGCCATTTGAGAAATATAAAGGTTATCACAGATTAATATTTCTAATATGTATAAATGAAAGTTCCATCTCCAGTGTGTTAAACATCAGAACCTTAGGCCTATAGATACTCCTTGCTATGGCTCACACTTGTATTCTTTCTAAAGGAGATCATGCAAAAATAAATATGTCCTAAGCAATTTTCTAATAGAATGATAACATGGAAATGAAGGGAGTTAACCTGTTCCATCACCACAGAGGAGGCCATGATCTCCATTTCATCTGTAACCAAGTAAAATGGGCCCACGGGATGAGAGGCTGAGTGAACAGAGAGGGAGCAAGAACTGATAGGTAAGTCAGCTTCCTTGGTGCTGACTCGGGCTTGAGGAGTCCTGTCTGATCTTAGATCTTAAGGTTTTCCTTCTGCGCTAAGTAAATTCAAGGCTGTTAACAATGGATGCTGCCACTGCTCTGTGTATGTCTGTAGAACCACAATCGGTAAATCAATACAAGGAAATGGCACTAAATGCAAAATATCAAGGAACACTATGGGTGCATTTATCCTGATAGGTAATGGGGGTTGAAGGGGTAAAGGGTACATAGAAGCACACAGTCCTTTGGGAGTTAGAGCCTCAGATGCCTGCCATGGGACAGGTCCCTAGATACATTATATTACCACTATATTTCACTAAAATGTCTAAATAAAAGTATGTGGTAGTCAAGTAAGTAAAACACAAATGCATGTCAACCTAGCAAAGGCTAAATGAGCTCTTACGAAAGAGTCATAGGTCCATGGAATGTTGTTTGTCAGTGGTTCAGGTTTAAGGTATAATGCATTATCTTCACATAGTGCAGTATTTCATTGCAATCTTAAAAGGGCCTCTTAAATTTCCAGCAACAGTTGGGAATAAATTGCAAATGTTCTCATAAGCCAGATGTGTGAGGTGGGTACTCTACTATGGGCATCCAGGTTATTTTTCTTCACAGCACTTCCAGCCAATTAGTAGCAAAGGAATTATTTATTAGACCGTGTATCCAGAGTTAGTTGTGCAGGTGGCATCAAACATTTCCTTCCTCCCTCCCCTTGCTCCCTACCTCCTAACCTGCTAAGTGGAGTACTGAGAAGCTATAAGCAGAACACAATTTGGTCATTACTATCTTGAAGGTATGCACAGAATTCCAAGGAGATACCGACTTGTCAGTGGCTATATATATTGGGTTTCCTAGAGCACTGAGTATTTTCTAGATGTTGTTTTCCAAACTGTCTAGTTTTGCTTTAAGGAGACAAAATGCTGAAACGTACCCAAGTAGCATCAGCTCCCTCCTTACTTCTCTGTCAACTTTGCTTTTCAGCTGACAAGAGTCAAAAGCGAATTGAGTTGATTACCAAGATCAGTTATTGAAAACAAACAAGCAAATGGGATTTATGTTTGCCTCCTGTGAACTGCTGAGCACAAAACAGTGGAAGGGGTAAATGCCTCTTGGTGATGTCTTTTATTTGGGCCTGCAGAGAAGCAGGTGGAGTGGAGGTTGGGATAATTACAGGTATTTGGAAGCCCTTGCCTAGAAAGAGGTAACTAGACCTCATTCAAACTGTGACAGCAGTTCCTAGGACTTGGTTGAGGCTGACATGGTGAGAATCGTCCACTGAGTCCTCATCATCCATGCCTCACAGGTAAGACACCCTTAATGCAAACATAAACACAGCTGCAAAATACTGGTTGAGGTGGGCAGACAAACGTAGAAGAAAGAGAATAGAATGTTGTCCAACTTACCAATTCATGTTAGTTTTTCTTATTTGTGACATTTTTCTTGCTGTTTGTGGTAATGGAGATCAAACACACAGTTCCACACAAGGTTGAGCATCTTGCTCAGCCCTAGCATGGCCTTATCTTTATTAAATGTGCAAGATGAACGAACATCCCATAGTAGTACAATTCTGTGACATGGTTGTAATATTTACTACATCTATACAATTTAAAGATTTAGACTGATATTCAAAAAAACAATTTGGTTGGATCATTAAATAACATTACATACATTTATTTTAGGAAATATTGTATCATAGCTTTAAAAACATTTATCTGAAAATGATAGAGATTACATTAAATCCCACAGCTAATAAAGATTTCACTAATAACAGGTTAGTGTTCATGAACCTCGAGCATCTCATTTCCATTTCTCTGTCTAAATATGCCTTCAATTACTCGTTTTTGAACATTTTCCAATATGGTTCATTCTTACAGCTCCCCAGAAATGTCAAATGTATAGTCACTCTGTCCCTTGACTTATAAAGTTCTATATGTCAGAAACCTACACATTCAAATCCAGCCCATCCCTTAAGGTCTATCCATAAATGAATTATCCCCATGGCTACACCTTATTGCCTCATTCTGGAAGCTGAGTAAGAGATCAGCTCCCAGAATTCTGTTTTATAATATTTGCCCACTGCCTGTTTTATTTTAGGTTTCTTTGTACAAATATCTGTTTCCTGATAGCAGAGATTATAACTTGATGCTATCTGTGTTCCAAGCGCTTACCAGAGATCATAGAACACAGCAGGCCACAGTAGGTCATCAGTTTATGCAGTAGGATGGAAGCATGGAACCAATACTTTTTGTGTTACCTTTGTGTATGTGTGTGTGTGAATGTGTGTGCAGGAACACAGTCATGCTATATGTGTGGAAGTCAGAGTACAACCTTCAAGAGTTGGTTCTCCCTTTTCACTAATTGGGTACTGGCAATTGAACCCAGGTTGTTGGGCTTGGCAGCCAGCACCTTTACCTGCTGAGCCATCTCACTTGCCCCAGTCCTATCTTAAGAGAGACACTTACTCAGGTGAAAGCCCAAAGCCCTCTCTCACTACTGAGATTTTCGCATCTTTGGCAAATTCTGTTCCAACCACACTGGCTTCTTTCTAGCTGTAGATCTACCCCAGGCCTCCTCTCCCTGCCTCATGTACTTGTTATTTCCTGACCTAGAATGTTCTCTCCCAGACAACAGCAATGCCCTCTCCTCTCATTTCTTCCATACCTATGTTCGGTGAGGTCATCCATGGGCATATTGTTCAAATGACAATGTAACAGAATGACAGTGCCACCATTATTCTCCATAGTTCTTACGACCTCCTACATACTGAGCAGGTATCTGCTTGTCAGCCGTGGTTTCTCTGTCAAAATAAGACCATTGGAAGGCTAAACCTTTGCTGTTTTACGTGCAGAGCCTAGCACTGTGCTTGTTGCAGAGTGAGCTTTAGCTATCTTCCCCTTTTCTCTGAATAACCTTCTCAGCAGATTGAGGGTTCTCTGAACTCATGCAAACTGGAGACTTGCTTGTTCCTGTCTTGCTCCTGGGCTCTACTCTACTGTAGACCTTGGGTTCAGAATCTCTGACCTAGAAGAAATGAAGGGTCTGAAAGAAAGCAGAATAGAAGGAGTACAGACAGATAATTAAGGAAAAAGATGAAGGTTCATGTATTTTTTTCCTACAGAGACTCTGTTGGAAAATGGAGGACCACCCACATTCTAAAACAAGGTGTGCTTCCAGCCTGCCTTCAGCAGCGCTGTATCATATCATCACAGCCAACAAATGCAACACATTTCCACTATTGCCCAAAGTTGCGTATTCTCCTTGTGTGCATGCCCTATAACCCTTTATAGCACCCGTGCCTTCACAGCCTGCTCTCTCCCTCCTTCATCCTTGCTCCGAGGCAGCCTTTGTATACCCCTCCCCCAATAAATACCTTATGTGAAGTCTGTTGCATGATGTGACTTTGTGCATTCCCTGTGCCTCCAATCTCCACACACACAAACACACACACAAAAAAACCCTAATAGACTGTACATTAAAAGCAGAGTAGAATGGAACCCCATTCATTGTTATCGATAGTATGCTTCTATGTTAATGGTGTGATGCACATGTTTTGGTAAGGAATTCTCTGCATTGGTCTGCACATTGTGTTTTCATTTTGTAGAGGAGTATGATACACATAGATTAAAATGTTACCTATTTTTAATAACAATTATATCTGGTTCACTTCTGGTAGCATGACTATCCTCATCTCCATTCCTACACATATGGATAGCTAATGTTTGTTTCTTATTTTTTATCATAAGTAGGATGCACATCTAATAAAATGGGTTCTATTTGGCTCTCTAGTCATTATATTGGACAAATAAAAGTCAACAAGGCTTTGAAGACACGTGATATGCAGGTGAGGGTGATGGAAGAGGTCAAGATGACTTGAAAGACCATCTGCAGTGTGAGAACTTACAGAGAACATTCCTGACATGCTAGCACTGTTCTAGGCACAAGGGATGTGCAGCCTTTTGCCCCAACAGAGCCAAAGACTATATATACACACATATAGTAACATGATGCTGTTGGGAGAATAAAAAAGGAAGAAGGAAGTATTGGGTAGAGGAGGGATTAAAGGGTAAGACAAAAGATTTAGAGAATCTATGCCCAGTAGAGAAAAAGCAGGGATAACAGTAGACCAACATGTTTTGGGGCCTGAAGTCTGTTTTCTATTGGGAAGTATATATTTGATACTGCAGGACTGAAGTTTTTTTTTTTTAAGGGAGGACTTCATGCCAAATTTCTCTTTGGGAATTCTGAATTGAACTTCAAATGTTTCAGGGCTTCTGTTTTAAACACATTTGGCACTGTGGCTTCTTCCTCAAGGAAGAAGCCCCTTCAAGTACATCAAGGAGCTGTGACAAAAAAAGATACAGTATGTTGACAATTTGTGTGAGGACATCAAAACCAGAAAAACTGTCTCTGTAGTCCACACACATTTCAAAGTCAGGGGGAAAGTGTCTGGTGTGAGCTGTGGCACTGTGTGAAACACCAAGTATTGGAAGGTAATTTGACACATTCTCTGCACCTAAGACATGACCTGACTTGCCCAGCAATTTCATGTTAAGGTCTAGAAGATGTTTTCTCTGGCAAGTGACCTTTAACTAAACTGTAAGGTTTCTCATCGCTCTGCCCAGGTGAGAAGAGTCAGGGGTTGGGTTCAGACAGAAAAAAATCTTCCCAGGACATCAGAAGCCATTTGACCGGGGGCCCTGGTGAAAACTCTTTAAAAATTTCAATTTGAATCTCAGTGGTCTGGGTCTTGAGAGGGATGTTAGGAAGAAGATTGTCTGTGTTGATTCAAGACCCAGTCACTCCTTAATCCTACTGAGGACCTGGTGAGAAAGGGTACTCAGTCAAAGTAGCACCTTCAAAGGGCAAAGCCACTATTAAATTCTTGACAGGAGCATGGGAGTCGGGTTCACACAGACCCCCATCGCCAGCCTCTTGCAAACTGGGTAACCTCAGGCAGGTTTATCTAACCTCCTTAAGCCTCTCCTTTCTCATTTTGAGAATGGAGGCAATAATACTAACCTCAATGGGTTGTTGCTTGAATAAATGAATATTGGATATGAGGTGCCTCGCAGATAATCTGTGCTTATAAAGAACTCTGTGTTTCTATTCCCCCTCTTTCTACTGTCTTTGCTCCCCACCCCTTGGGAGGATAAAATAAGCTCAAGCTTATGTCAGGCTAAAGTAACGATTTCAAGTTAAAAAAAAAATCAAGGAGCAGTGACATGCATGCCAGTTACAGCTCTGCCAACACTTTCAATATGACCTAAGGGAAGTCGCTTAACTCCCTCACCTCTGTTTTCTCACCTACAAATGGAGGGTGAGATTAAAGTTTACAGATGCTTGCAAATTGGAGGGAAAGGGTAAGTGTCACTCCCAGGCAGAAAGAAGCAGAGTAGCAGAATTATCAAAAAGGAGGGTTTAGATTTTGACTTCCCAAAATTCCAACCTGGACTCCTGAAGAGACTTGATTATGGGGTTCGGGGCTGAGTTATCGCTATAGCTTAGTTCTCTTGTCATCGAAGTAGCATAAACAGTGCTTGTTTGAGGCTTTCAAAGAGAGGGGTCACGTAGAAAAGACAAAAGCACATACCTGGCCCATGATAAATCAGCAGATAGGACATCTTTGCTATTTTAGAGAAGCCCGTTTAGAAAGTTCATAATCTAAGGCCTATTTAGAAGATACTCATCTACTGTGGATAATCCATAATCATAACCAGAGAATACAGATGACCAGAAGAGACGCTTCTGGAAGGTGGGCCTCAAGGACCTGAATGGTTCTTTCTGATTTGAGTTGTATAGACTTCAGGGTTGCCACATTGGCCCAAGAACTCTACACCGATGAGTCCTTGAAGTTTCTCAATAAAAGGTAACCAGAAATGCATGCCCTGAGAGGCTAACCATCCTCTTGAGGAACAGTTGAGAAACAATAGTAAACACCATTAACTGAAGACAATCTCTGTATTGTGCAGAGTCAATAGTCTCATTTAATGGTGTCAAAATTATACAAACGAGTATATTATTGTCACCATTTCAAAAACCCAAGACTGTCAATATGAGTGATTTCAGAGACCTCTCTAGGCATCAGTATTAGGGACCATGTTGGGAACAGCAACAATATGTCTCCTTATCAGACTCAACCTTCTGAGCCCTCCTTTGGGGAGTTGTTCTTTGCTGGAATACATGGATCTCCAAATCAGGACCTCTTGGAGGAACACTGAAATTAGTCCAGGACAAGGCAGGTTAGCTATAGATTTGGGTGCCTGCACTGTGCTAACGATCCAGGCCTTTAAGTACTGAAAGCATAGGGCTTTCTGATAACTTCCCCTTGGGAACCAGATAGGTAACAGACTTTAGTTTCAATTCTGTTGTTCAAATAAGGTTACCTGTGCTTCAAAGAAGATGTGGCATGTGAGTTGTTAGATGCCCCCCTCACTGCAGACTTACAGAGGGCAAAGGTAAAATACCCAGCATTGTAACAAACAAATCCAAGTCTTTACACTTTTGCTTACTGGTGTCCAAGAACCCCAGAAAGAACTAACAAAGGAGGAAAGAGTCTTGACAACACCAGCAGCATAGCCAGAGGAAAGAATGTATGACCTGGAACATGTTAAGACTGCCAAAGACTCAAGTGCCAGAAAGGGTTCACCATCCCAGGTCCGCACTGATCTCTACGTTCTACACAGTTAAACATAATGTGTCTCTACATGTCATGAAACAGTCACCACATTTTTGGGTCTCAGAGAAGATGCTCATCTGCTGTGGTAATCCAGTCTAGGCCATAACCTTAAGGCCATCATGGAGAGAAAGACTGAGAAACTTGGGGAGTAATTGTCCTCTAGTCAAATTTATGAGATCAGTTAAATGGATGAACCATTCCCTAAGTGCTTGCTTTCCCCAGAGGAAAGGCGGAGATGGTGTAACATAAGAACCATGTTCCGTGAACCCAGGTCCTCAGCAGTGGTGGGACACATATGCTCATGGGACTTCAGAACTGTGGACTGTGAAATTAACCCCTTCACTGGTTTGCTTGACTTCATTTTACTTGTTTCTGATAGATGCTCTGTGTGGTTGCCACAGTGATCTAAGTTTTAAGAGTATGCTTATGAGAATCCCATGCATAATACTTTCCATGACACTTCATTCCATACAGAATTAACCAAATAAATGCCTCCACCACTCCCTTTCTGCCTATGGAATTACATATCTCTCTATAGCCTTAAGGGATGTTGGCCTCTGACCAGACTCAAACACCCTTCCCACCCTTCATGTTATTTCCACCTCCCTTTCTTCTCCAATTTCTCCCCTCTTTTCTCCCTCCCTCCCTCCCCCTNTCCTTCCCTCCCTCCCTTCCTCCTTCCCTCCCTCTCTCCCTTCCTTTCTTTTTCTCTTTCTTTAAGATCTATTTATTCTTATTTTATGTGTATGAATGTTTGGCTGCATTTGTATATGTACTGTGTGTGTGTGTACCTGATACCCTCAGAACCCCAAAAAGGGCATCGGATCCCTTGGAACTGGAATTGCAGATAGTCATGAGCTGTCACGTAGGTGCTGGGAATTGAACCCAAGCCTTGTAGCAGAACATTGTGTGCTCTTAACAAGAGACCAATCTCTCCAGTCCTTCCCTCCAGCCATTTTTCAGAGCATAGTTCAAATGGCCTTTAGCATGGGAAGAATTCCATTCTTCTAGAAGTTCACATGTCTCTCTCCTTTCTGCCTCCACACACTTGATTTGCGGTCATTCTCCAGCTATGGCGGTTCAGATGTGGGTGGCTTGTGTGTCTTTATTCTCTGTGCAGCTGTGAGTTTCTTAACGGCTAGGATGGGGCTTTGTTCATTTTGCACTCTTCATTGACTTATACAGTGTCCGGCAAGAAGTGGATGTTAAGTAGGCTTTGCTGAATAAATGTAATAACTAGTTAACGCACTATCAATTGTGCACCAATACCAGCCTCCGGGAAGGCAGATCCCATACATCTGGCACTTGGGGGTTAGATAAGTGAGTCAATGAACGACAGACTCATGGGAGCATTGTAAAAGCAGAATGGAAACTACGAAGGCTTTGTGTGCTATGAATGCCTGGCCCAGGTGAGGTACCATTGCCGGGACTGCAGTGAGCGAGATCCCTGGCTCTCAGAGCAGCGTGGCCACGGGCAAAGGGCCATAGGAGGCAGCTTTCAGCTGTCACCCCAGGTAAGGAAAAGGCAGCGTTCCATTGACTGGATGTGTAATGGGGTGAAAGTCAGCCTGCTGCTATTTCTTTCACGGCTTGTGAAGGCTGAAATGAAAAGGTCTGAGAGACTTTCTCTCTCTGGTCCTGGAAGAGAGTGTCGTAAATGTCCAATTTACCACTGATTGCCACGTTGGCCCAGGAACTCCACAGCAACAAGTCATTGAAACGCAGCTCACCAGAAGTGCATGTGTGGAGAGACCAACTCAGTCTCTTTAATCGCTCTGATTGAGGAGCAGATGAAAAATAACAGTGGTCACCATTCATTGAACAACTTCTCTGGGCTGTGCATAGTGTCAAAACCTCATTTGACTGCTACAAAATCACACGCATGTCACCATTTTCAGGAACACAGGATTGTAAATAAGAGGGACTTTCAAAGGCATCAGTCAGCTCCTACCATACTACTCAGAGGTAACAAATAACCCTGTATATTAGTGTGTTAGAACAAGACTTTAACACGTATTCATGTTACACATTCTCAGCAGCAGGCTCACGTTCACTCCATTACAGATCCAGCCAATGGAATGCTATCTTTTCCTCACCTGGACTGACAGGTAACTGAGAGCATCCTCCTATGGCCCTTTGCCCATGGCCACATCGCTCTGAGCCAGAACTCTTGCCCATCACAATCACAACACAATCGCAAAAGCGTTACCTCGTCTGGACCAGCCATACACAGGGCATAAAGCAGTTTTCCTTCTCATTTTATAACTCAGCGAGTCTGTTTTTATTCACTCGTTTGTCTAACCAGCAAGTGCCCGACTGCGCAGACCCTGCCTTCCTGGTGGCGCAGATTAATGTAGACATGGCCTACCGCTGAGTCTCTGGCTGCAGCTCTTTCCTGCCTGTCTTCTTAATCCAGAACTCAGGCTGAAAATTAGTCATGAGGTAGAATATATTGTTCTCGAGACAGTAAGGAACTAAGGAGCCATAGCCAAGCTCCCCAATCTTCTTGCTGTTCTTTTGGGCTGTGCAGTATGCTATATAAATGTACATTCCATTGGCCAAGGTGAGTCACATGGTCACACGAGAAGCCAAGTGGTAGGAATATGTTCCCGCAGTGAGTTACTGTCAGTTTCAGAGTGATGGGGAAAAAAGAGTACTGATAAGCAACAATTGGGGACAGTAATAAAATCAGCTATGAGGGTTGGAGCTAGGATTAAAGCAAAATCCCTCCTGTCACAAATTCCATACTCCTTCCTCTTTACTTGCTACTGTGGGGACCTTCCTGGAGCATCACTGACCTCTGTGATAAGCGCCTTGGATAAAAAACTTCAAGGCTTTGGTTCCTGAAAAAATAGGAGACCAAGTGCTGAGGACCACACCTTGTCACTTAGTGGCGCAAGATCACAAGTGTGTGCGTCAGGGAAGTCTTATCTGCCTGTCAGTGGAATTGGTATGAAAAACCTCCTCTCTTTGTTCAGCGCTTATTGCTCTAGTAAATCTCCCACTGTACCTCCTATTACCCCTCGCTTAAAGCGCCGATTATTCCTTTATTAGAGCTTAGCCACAAGTAGGCCATGAATTTTTCTGACTTTTCCAGATCTCATAAGGCAATGGGAAGCATCCATTTAAGCGCAGTCACTAAACTATACCACAGTTTATGGCCTGATGTAGAATTTCGCTGGTTTAAGGGAAGCCTCAACTCCTTACCCCTTCTTTGCATAGTCAGTTTCCTCCTTGAAAGAAAGGAAAGTTCAAGTTCCCACTTCCACTCTTGTAAGTAGTTATTCTGGCGCCAAACCCTAGCCCGTTTCAATGACCTCTACTGACAAAAAGTTGAACGTCTCATTTTTGGAAGTCATTTTGACTTGGAAAAAAACTAATTCCACAGACAGCATTGCTGGTAAGTTTGACCCATTTTGTTTGTCTGTGTTGCTATTCAGTCATTCGTTTCACCAAACCATTGGTTGCATAACTACTGTGTGCTGAGCATCACCATAGCCCCTCAATTTCTGATCCCATGACTGTGGTTGCTCTCTTAGAAGGCAAGAGGACAAAAGTGATCCTCGGTGAGTCAGGGGAATTTACACATTGCGTTGTTGGACTACTTCAGTGAAGAGTCACCTCATGTGGTCAAGACACAGATGAAAAGTGCATGGGTTTTGCTTTCAGCTCGATCTACATTATGGAGCACAGTTAGGGGCAGGGATCTAGACACAGACTTTGCTGCATAAGGAAAGAGACGGGGCTGTGAAAGCAGCTGAGTTTCTGAAGATAATTGCTATATTCGCAACTATGGCACTGCTTCTTAGAATATCTTGGTGTCAGGTGGCATTCTTAGCTTCCATGGTCAAAGGTCCCCCCAACCGCCTTTGGTAACCAGAAGTTTTATTCTCTGCTTTAAGACTTCGCCTTTTGTTGGATTCTACAGACACAATTGAGGCTATATAATTTGTATATGTAATTATATCTCTGTAAGACAGAGATATACGCCCTATGTATATGTGCACATGTGATATATGTGCCTCCATATGCCCATTTGTGTGTGTACAGAGGCCAGAGGTAGGTGTTAGGTGTCTTCTTCTATCAATTTCCATGTTATGTAGTTTTTATTGACAAAATTTTGATGCAATATAGTCTATTCAGGGTTTCCCCTCCCCCAACTTCTAACAGATCCTCTCCATCTCCCCATTACCCGCCCTTTCTTTCTCTTTCTTTAGCAAGCAAAACAAACCAGTGTTATACCCACAGGTAAGTATAGCTCTGGCCACCATCAAAGATGGTTCTTTTTATAGCGGGAGACCATTACAGAAAGCCACAACTGGTCAAAATGCAGAGTGTAACTGACCATGGCTTTCCCACTACCAGTTGATACCTCTACAATACAACCTGTACATCTAAGACTCAGACAGTATCACAAGAGAAAAGGTGTAAAAATTATAAGAGCTATGGGACCAGGTTGCCTGCTTTGAAATAGTGCTTTCTGTCTATGACAGGGAAGTTACATTCATGAGATCTCAACCACAGGGTTACCTAAACAAGACATGAACAATAACAACACCAGGTGGCACGCCAACTTGGATAAAGGGGAGCCTCACAAGTCCTCACCTAACTAAAGGTGATTAAGGCTGCTGAGAGAGAGAGAGAGAGAGAGAGAGAGAGAATCAGTCCTTAAGTGGTGAGCTCTAAACATGCACACATACAATCAACACTAAATGGATTCAACAGGCTGTATTTTTTTTATTCTTTTTAAAAAATATTTGTTTATTTATTATGTATACAATATTCTATCTGTATGTCTGAAGGCCAGAAGAGGGCACCAGACGTCATTACAGATGGTTGTGAGCCACCATGTGGTTGCCGGGAATTGAACTCAGGA
>LOEQ01004721.1:0-13558 GCA_001685075.1 Bramus lutescens | reverse complement strand
TCTCTTCCCTCATCTCCCCTCCCCTCCCCTCTCCTCCTCTCCTCTTCCCTCATCTCCCCTCCCCTCCTCTCTTCTTCTCTCCTCTCCTCTCCTCTTCCCTCATCTCCCCTCTCTTCCCCTCCTCTCCTCTCACCTCTTGTTTCCTCTCCACATTACCTCTCCTCTCCCTGTAGTTCAGGAGAGTCTTGAAGGTGCCTTATAGCCAAGGCTAGACTTGAATTCATGATCTTCTGACCTTAGCTAGGACTACAAGCATGTACCCACACCTGGCTTTCTTTCTCCATTTTTCAATATATTTCCTTTCTTCCCACTGAAATATTGGATATGTGTATCATTTATCTACATAGCATGTGTGGTTACAAATATTTTCTTCCATTCTGCAGGTTCATTCTCTACTTGGTATTTTCATTGCAGAAGCCTTTTAGTTCAATGCAGTCTCACTTGCCTCCTTTTGGTCTTGTTGTTTGTGCCTTTAGGATAACAGACAACAAAATCATCACCTGGACCCATGCCATGGAGTCTTTATTTTATACTTTTTTCTAATAGTTATTGCAGTTTTGGGTCTATATTTATGTTTTAAGATGCTGGGGATGTGGCTCAGTGGTAGAACCTTTGGTTAGCACACACAAAAGGCTGGGTTTGATTCCGAGTACTGAAAAATAAAAGTATTAAATCCTTTTTGAAATGAATTTTGTATATGGTAGAAAGGTTTAATTTTATTCTTTGGAACATGGATAGTTTTCTTTGAAGAGACTGACCTTTTCCCATGGTGTGTTCTTGACAATTTTGTCAAAAATAAGTTTGCACAATAGATTTTTTCCTGTTACACTGGTCAATGTGAACTCTTTTACACCAGGACCATATTGTTTTGATTGCTCTCATCTGAGAATATGGCTTGAAATAGGGAATGTTATATCTATAACTTGGTTCCCCGGAATTATTTTTATTATTGGGATACACACACACACACACACACACACACACATATATACATACAAATGTTCAGGTTGTTCTTCCAATTTCTATTAAAAATGACTGAAATTCTGGTAAAGATTGCATTAAGTCTGCATATTACATTGGATACTATGAACATTTTCACTATATCAATCAAGTCTTCTAAATCCTGAACGCATATGCTTATTTAGTAATGTTCTTACATTTCTTCCACTTGTGTTTTATAGTGTTGAGTATATAGGTTTTTTTTAACCTTTCAGGTTAAATTTACACTTGTGCTTATTTTTTGTCATTGTGGCAAATGAGATTATTTTAAATCTCATTTCTGATAATTAGTACATAGATCACTCCTGACTTTTGTACATTGACTTTGAATCCTAAAAGCTGCTTATCAGTTCTTAGAGTATTTTGGTGGAATCCTTAGGGTTTTCCACATATAAGTTCATGCATTCAGTAATTAGAGATGGCTTGACAATTTTGCTCCCTATTGTAGGAAATGAGTTTTTCTTGCTCTGTAATTGCTTTGGCAAGGATTTGTAGTACTGGGTTAAAATACATAGTACATCTTCTCACAGATCTTTAGAGGAAATCTCCCAATTTAGCATCATTAAAAATGTTGTAAACCATGGGCTTGATATGCACGGCCTTCTTGTATAATGGAACAACCTTTTATACCTAATCCACTGAGAGTTCTGCCCTTGTGGATATGATTATAGAATTTTCAGCTTTCATGTTGGTAATATATATGTATATATGTGTATATGTACATACATCGTATATTGTAAACCGAATACTGTATATTATATATTATATATTATACAGGGGCCATCTGTGGTGTTCATATTAAGCTCCTTGCTCTCATCTGAGCACCTAACAATTTGAACCTTAAGTGTTGCTGCTCTCTGGAGTGTCAGTGGTGGGCTGAGACAGCTTCCTCCTGACCTTTGGCTATAAAAGAATCAATCTTGTTGCAGAAGACAATCTACGTCTGGAAACCTCTAAAGCCTAGAGACTTGAGGGCTCAGTTCTGATGAAAGGTGAGCCCTGGACCTAAAAGAGCCTAGGAACCCCCAAATCCATCTTCAGTATATATGGCTGACACTGCTTTTCTTCGTGTCTGGGTTCATGCACATGTAAACCCTAGGTCCACAGAGAAGAATGTCATTTCACAGGTTGGTTTTTCTGTTTTTTTTTTTTTTCAGAAGAACATTATTGATTAGGAAATGGAAGTTCAAAGAATTGATTTGCCCAAGGTCACTAGAAGTTAGGGGCAGAACTGAGATGAGACACAAGTCCAAGACATTTGGCTCTCTGGCCAGTGCTCCAGATAGTACTGCCTGTGGCTGCTGTGGGGACTTTGAAGCCAGATCTGCCTCAGCTCCCAGAAAAAAGACACAAACCATGGGATTAGAGTGAGTGCTGCCCTTAGAAAATCAGTCCTTTGTCTGTCTCTGAGCTACTGTTCCTGCTCCCATTATGAGGTCAGAAACTTCCCAGGAGAGGGACAGGAAGAAAGCAAGAAGGATTCACAGAAGCTCTTATTGCAGATATTTTTTTTTGTTGTTTCCCATTTTAAAGTTCAGGTTAATAGGAACCTGCTCATTTCTGCAGCATCCTCGGTGAATACTAAACATGGCTGATTTATGGTACTTTCTCGAACTGGCGTTCTAATGGGTCCACAAGAGAAAAATAAAATATTTAATAAAATAAAATGTGGCAAATGAACTCTTCGAGCAAACCAAGACACATGAGTGAGAGCTGCAGATACGGCAGAAGGACGGAAGGAGTTCTGAGGGCTGCAAGGAGGCCGAGGTGGAAACGATGATGGGCTTTGAGATCCTTAAAGAAATTTTAAATTGGAGGGATTTGACCGTATTATACATAATCTGATACACCCGTGTACACATTTCATCTTTGCTTGCCATTCCTTTGTTGCTCCTCATTTGCCGCAGTCAGAGCAGGGTTCCCTATTATGTAAATAAGGGAATGAGACAGATGGTGCCACAAAGCAATGAATTCATTTGGGGGGAGGGCTTTAATTATGGATGGGTGGGCCCGGCTGTGTTTTGGGTTCAGCAAACGTCCCAAACGTTATGGGACTGGCAAAACCCCAGATGCAGTTCTCCGGGCACATTTAAAAATCCCTGTCACATTTGCAGGGGAGTTGAAGCTGGGAATTGAACCTTCTCTGTAAATTCCTCAAGATGCATGCTGGCCCTGACTCCTCACCTGTGAAAGGGTCGAGGAATCCAGGCAGGGTTTGGAGGGCTTGGTTTAAAACTCTTTTGAACCTTGGCTATTGCTAACATTTTGAACGGTCAATGTTTAAAACCTGAAGATCAAGGCCCCAAGTGGAAAATTCAAAGCATTTGTAACCCCTAGAAGATAACTGCTATTAATTTGTTGGATATTAAATGTTGCGACTTCCTAGTACATGTTCTGTGTACAGCTGAAGTCCCATTACCCTTCTAATTTTATATCTTGTTTGCTCATCTAATACTAAATCACACTCATTTCCCTATAACACTATTCATTCCCAAGATGCACGAGTGTATAACGGCTCATTGAATTTATGACTCAGTGCTTTGCAAAAACTAAAAAATACTTAGATGGCGGGCATTTGTTTCTCCCTGAGTAGTGTCCTTCTTCAGGCAGCCTTGAATTTTGTTTGTATCCTTGGGCAATAAATGTTCTTGGTGGACACAAATGAACAGAATAACCAGAAGTGGTAATAGGGGTTTGGGGGAAGCGGGGTTGGTGTCAAGGAGAAATCAGTTAAAGTTATTTGGTGAATTCACAAAGAGGACATCTCAAAGAGAAGCCAAAGCCAGCTTGAGCGGAGGACACAATGTACACAAAGGACACAGAGCAGTGGACAGTATTGCGTGAAAACCCCAAGGCAAGTTAAGGAGAAACTTATGGGAACAGAGCAATCCATTAGCATTTTTGTGAATTTAATATCCATGGATTCAGTGATTCACCTGGGACTCTGTGAGGCCACCAGTACAGAAAGATTTATAATGGTGGGGCAACAGCACATTGAATCACATGGCTCTGAAAGGCTTCTGTTTTGACCAAAGCTACTTGGCCTGTGGATCTAGTCAACCGCCAACCACCCTGCTTTTGGATGTCAATTAGCTTTGTGGTTTCACACTCTTTGATGAGAACTTAATAATTCTCACATGATGAATTGTGTCTTTGTTAAACAAACCCACAAACACTAACATACAAACAACCTACCCGAGGGAGAAATAGCAACTGTGAGAGCCGATGTGAGAAAGAATAGTTCTGCCTTGCCAGAAGGCCGAACTCTTGAATCCATTAAGGAGTGGAATGTCATACTTGGCAGTCCTCGAGTTCTATGACATAAACAAGTCACCAGACGCTCTGTGTAGCATTAAGAAACAGATATCTGTGATTCTACTTGTCAGGCAGTCTTCTGTCCTGTGCAAACACTTTCAATTTAGTAAATGATTACAGTCCAATGAAGTGTTCCTGGTTTTCTCTCTTTTTCCAGGAGAAAGTATAATGTTCTATTTCTGAATGTGCGGGTTCACCGAGACCTCAAAAGTATCAATGATTTAACTCTCTCTTGCTGTGACTTTGCACTAGATCATTTTCAACTCTGGTGACTCCTGAGTTCCCTGTAAATTCCAGTTGAGGACAAAGCAATGAACTCCCTATGCCCAGTGCGATTACTGCGGCCCAGTGACTCATATCTCAGTGAAGCAAAAGAAAGGGGGTCCATATCTGAGGACTGAGTGTACCTGTGACTGATGGTATAGCAAAATGGGCATCATTTTAAGCTAACAATGCTTATTTGCTTTGGTTTTGGCTTGGAGATCCATGAGGAGGCTGGATCGAAATGAAGTCATGTTGAAGCTGATTTCCTAAAAGAATATAAATGGAGTGTTGCCCACAGAACCAGTATTTATCACTCTGTGTGGGCACAGCAAAACTCTGAAGCAGATCAAGTTGGCCTCTAGATTTTCCATTTTAACATGATCCTGATAGGCCAAGGTAGAAATTCAATCCAGTTGTCTTGGCGTTTCTGCTTCTGTGATGGATTCCACATTATTGTTCATCATAGAAGGAAGTCAGGACAGAAACTCAAGCAGGTTAGAAACCTGGAGGCAGGAGCTGGTACAGTAGCCATGGTGGAATGCTGCTAATTGGTTTGCTGCACATTGCTGGCTCAGCTTCTTTCTTATAGAATCCAGGACTACTAGCTCAGGGATGGTACTACCCACCATGGGCTGGGCCCTCTCCTGCTGTGGGACAATGGTTTGTACCCTGTCCCTTTTATTTTAAATAAATGCTGATTGGCCAGTAGCCAGGTAGGAAGTATAGGTGGGGAAACCAGGCAGGAAGCAGAGGTGGGGCAACAAGAATTCTGGGAAGAGGGAAGTTTCAGTCTGGTCAGCAGTGGGTCTGTCTCTCCTTCGGTCTGTGTCTCGTTCGTTCATGTAACTGCCTCACTGAAAAAGGTACCAAGCCACGTGGCTAACACAGACAAGTATTATGGGTTAATATAGGTTATAAGAGTTCATAAGAAGCCTGAGATACTAGGCCAATCAGTTTATAATTAATGTAGACCTCTGTGTAATTTCTTTGGGACTTAATGACTGTGGGAATCGGGCAGGACAGAAACCTCAGTCAACACTCTCCCATCAATCACCAATTAAGAAAATGCCCTAAAGGCTTGCTTACAGCCTGATCTTATTTCTCTCAGATGACTTTAGCCCTGTCAAGTTGGCAGAAAACTACCCAGCACACCAAGTCGTAACAGCTTCTTTTGTTGTGTTCTCTGTAGCCCTCTGAGCCACAGTTTTCTCATCTGCAAATAAAGAGCCTTACAATTGGCCTTGAATGATGCATAATAAGTTAGTGTTTCATATATTTTCCACCCCTTTGTCTCTAATATTAGGGGAGAAGGTTCTAAATAGACCAGAAAGTTCACTGCATAGTGCCCTATGGCCTGCATTCACTTTTGTTGCTTGCTTCAAAAGGCCAACGTGTTCATAAGACCACAGTTGCTACAGCTTGGTCTAGGACTCTAGAACTCTCTTGTTTATTCTGTGAGATTATTTATTTGTTATTTTTAAAATATTTTCTGTGTATGAGTGTTTTGCTTTCATGCATGTGCATGAATGACTTGTGGAGACCAGAAGATGTTAAATCTCCTGAAACCAGAGTTACAGATATTGTGAACCACATCTGGGAACCAAACCTGTGTTCTCAACAAGAACAGCAAGATGAGCCCTTTCTCCAGCCCTCACCCTGTGAGCTTCAATCTCATTGACCTTACTTCATTTTCTGCATGTATGGTAATCCCCACCTACCTTTATGCTCCGAGCCCCACCATTTCATCTGTAACCCACAATTACTCTTCAGCTTTTGCTCTACTTAGCTCTTAGCCCTCAGTTCTCAGCTGAGGCTTCCTCTGACTTCATTATAAAAAGGGAGGCACTTGCCGTTGGAATAATCAGCCCAGGTTTTGTGATTACTTCATCTGCTTTCCCCATTAGTTTCTAAATTTCCCGAGATCAGGTGCCATTTCGACTACTCCATCCCTGGAATATGAGCGCTTTGCACAATGCTCAGTACATATTTGTTGAGCAAGTAAATGAAGCTTAAAAATTCACAGCCATGTTTTGTTCGCTTCTCTTCTAGCCTTGCTTTAGTGGCTGCTTGAAGAAAAACATAGGGTCGCAAATCACCATCGTCAAGTGCATCCTCTAGGTCTTGCTTTGTCTTCCCCGACACTGATTCACCGCAGTGGGATTGAGACAGCACGCTCTCCTCTCCATTTGAGGCCAGGGAAAAGACTTTGAAGGAAGGATGACTAAAACTGTCTTTATTGCTAATTTGCTTTCTTCTCCCCCCGGAACCAGGTAGTCATTGGCAATTATATATAACCAACACAACCAGGCTAAAAAGGGTGTTCCAGGCAGAGATATCACATTCCTTTGTTGAAACCAGTTTTATCTTTTTTCAGAGAGTGATCCTTTCTGAGTCTGTGTGCAAATGAGACAAGGTCCTTAGATTAGATTCCCTTCAATAACTGACGACTAAAGATGGCTCCCACTGAAGGGAATCTCTGTTCCATGCCAGATGAGGGCTCTTCTCCTCCTTAGAGTGTGACATATTATGTGGATGATGACATATGAGTCATTCCTGCAAAGGAATAACTTCAGCTGACTTGTGATTCTTTTCCCTCTGTATGTAAATATACAACCCTTTAATGCCCTGAACATTATACAGACAATTTTTTCAAGGTGAACTTTACTATTCCATCCTCTATCTTCCATTCGCTCTACCTATAGGGAAAGCTTTCACTATGATAAAAGGCAGTTTTCACTTATGGTATGGTGTGTGTGTGTGTGTGTTTGTGAAAGAGAGAGGGGGGAAGAGAGACAGAGAGACACACAGAGAGACAGAGACAGAGAGAGAGAAGAAAAAAAGGGAAAATTCAGAGAGTGAACAAAGCAATTGTTCACTGATGTTTTTCTGCCTTTAGAACGAGTTTTCAACACATTTTCCAAGACCTTTCCTTTCAGGAATTAAAACATCAAGCTATTCCACTTTGTATGTTTTGATATAAAAGATATTTTAATGAGCAGATTAGGAGTGTGGTCCCTCCACAGACTTCCTGGGTTTGAGTATGATGTCTTAACTAGCTTATTAAGCTTTCATTTCCTCCATGTGGCATCCTTGTCATTGACACAGTGGGATTGTAATGGTATCCAACTTACAGGGTGCTGTAGATTGTCGGGTCTGACTAAGCCAACCAATGATACTTGATTCTAGGATCCTAGTCCCCCAAGGAGTCTTCAGAGGCAATGATGGAAACAAGCTAGAAAACCATGTCCAGATATAACCACACTAGAATAAACAAAAACATGGACTCTTTGGAAAAAGAGCTGGAAACCATTCATTGGTAGAAAATACTAAAAACCTTCCTTTCTTGCCTATTTATCCAGCCCTTTTCAGTCATTCATACTTAGTTCAGGTGTTTCTTAAGGCTACATCTGACAAAGGAAGGCAATAGCTTTGTTTATATACAAAGCAATAGGAAACATCTATGCATTTGACACTTTAATCTTTCCTCTATTTTCCCTAATTTATGAAAAGAAAACTGGAGTCTGTCTCAGCTTCTTAAAGTGCAGATATCCTTTTGACTTAATACGTAGTTATTAGGGTGATCAATATGAAGATATGGCAAGGTAAAATTTATATTTTAATTATTTCTTCTAAACCATTGCTGGGATTCCGTGAAATGTGGCCCCTAATGGAAGGGGTTTACATGATATGAAGACTGCCAAGTAATATACGTGATACAACCTTAGACGTGAGAACGAGGTGAAAGGCCTCAAGAAAGTGAGAACAGAGGCAGCCGAGTATTTTTCAAGGATTAAGTGTAGTCTGTCAGGCAGTAGGTAGAGGAAGTTGGTTTGCAATCAGGCCTGAAGCACAAGGCACGGGGAGACATGCCGATGGAGAATGGGCAGAAGCTAAATCGGAAATACGAGGCAGGAAGGCTTTACGCAGGGGGACGCGAGAAAACCACTAAAAGACTGAACTGAAGAAACAACCTGGATTAGTTTTCTGCCTCTAAAGCCAGTAATGAATTTTGAGGAAGGCATCAAAAAGAGAAAGAGTGGGTAAGGAAACCTGGAAGGTAAATCCTGGCAAAGAAAAACAGGAGACAGACATTGTGTGGGTTGGGTGACTTGGTTTTATTTTCTGTTTGCTTGCTTGTTCACTGGTTGCAGAGAGAGAGTAGCCCAGGCTGGCCTGAAATGTGTAGCCAGTCTTGTATTAGGCTTTCTGTGTGTGGCTTCTGAGTGTTGATGTTATAGGCATGAGACACTGCTGGGCTTATAAACTTTATTTTTCTTCTCTTCCACATTGGTAAAGAAGTACTCTGCTTTGGTAGGCCCACTCTTTAGACTGCTGTTCTTAAGTCTATACTGGGAAGGAAAGAGGGGAAGAGTTACTTAAGTAAGTATTTTAGAAATAAACACTGTGCCAAATCACTTCAAGATACTCATAACCTTGTGTGCCTGCTGATCTATTAAACCATTTGTAGCTATGAAATCACTGAGCCGCATTTGCCTTCTATGTGAAGATACTCTGGAGTAGAACTTGAATTGAGTTCAGAACTTAGGAATGACATTAGAACAGCAACAACCTAGCCAAACAGTATTCTAGTTCCCTGCCTCAAACTATCCATGCATGCCAGGTCTCTGTCTGAGGTAGAACATTATTACCCAGTTCCTTTTTGCTTGAGTGAGGCATAGTAAACCTTGCTATCACCAATGAGTTTGAGTGGATAAAATTTATATTTTGGAAAAACGTCATTTCATTTCTACTGTGCGATGCTCCAAATAGCCTTCTTTTTTTTCAGCTATGTAAATCAGCCCAGATCCTGAGAATGTCACTTCTGCAAGAGCAGAGCTTTAAGATGCTATACAGTGGACTTGTTCATGAGTATTATTTTAGTCTGGAGCCCCTCACTTCAGGGCTAGTGGCATTTGGGCTGGATTATTCCTTCTTGAACATTACAATTGAGGGGAGTGCTCCCATGTACTCTAGATGATATTGAGCAATGACGCTGGCATCCATTCCTGTATTTCCAGGAGCGTTGCCCTTACTCAGTTGTTGCCAACCCAAACTGTCTCACAACATTGCCAAATATTCACTCCAGGGAGGATGCATCTGCTCTAGAACCACCCACTGACTCTGTGTCCATTCCTAGAGGACAATCTGTTTAGGAATGGTGTCTTCCCTCGTGTGGTGCTCTTAGCTCTCACTTCTTTCATTGTAAGGATAATTCTCCAGATGCACCTTTGATCTATGAATTATTAGGCTTTATAGTCTAAAAACTGACCTTTATATATAGGAACATTATCATTCATATGCTTTTAAACTTGTCTATTGGTCCTCACTCAACCTAGTCAAAATTTTTTCTAAAAATATAAGTGTGCCTTGGCAACAGGTGTCACTTAAACAAATGAAAACGTTATTTAAAACACTTCCCACAGGCTACCACAAGCAGGTTCAGTTCGGTTTAATTGGGGATAAATGCAAAGGGTGAGCTGAACACTAAGGAGAGTGTGAAGGCCAGCTGGACAGGCAGCAAACATTTGTAGGAAAATAGCAATCATACACCCTACACTTATTCCATCTTTTTAATGTGTGTGGGACAGTTACTGCATAATAACTATTAGTTATAATTATTGAAAACTATTAATTTTATGAAATTGTAAAGGTCATAGTGAAATTCCGGATTCATTTCTCTGCTTCCTTTATTACATAGTATACAGGCTTCAAATACAAGAGCTGCATCTTACCATAGGATTGAACTCTCAGTGTCATACATTTGGGGATAAAAGGAAGACAAAAATATTGAATGAATGAATCGGAGTTAAAGTTGCATTAGAAATACACAGCGCATTGTACTGAAGCTTGGGCTAGGGATATAGCTCAGTGGTAGAGAGTTTGTCCAGCATTGTATTGAAACTCACAGAAGAGAAAGAACTTTGGACTGAAACATTCTAGAGATGATTCACGGGTCAACAATTTAGAAGAAAGCTCTGTATGTAGAGAGTTATGATGTTCATGGTCGTTTACTTTGTCAGTTTCTCTTTATGAATAAGAATACAACGAAATACACAGAGACTTTGGTTTGAAGAACTTTGTTGGGGGTTTTAGCTTTACAAATTATAATCAATGCAGGAAAACTTCTTTCTGACCCTTAGCTGTTTGTAAAATAATTGTCCTCCATGGCTCCCATGACTCCAATAAGAACTTAGTAAATTGTCATCAAGTGTGTGATTGATGCAGTTTGTGGGTGCCAGTGAGGAATCCCTGGGTATTAACAAATATCTTGTTAAGAATCTGCATGTAGAGCTGTAGACATGGCTGCTATTTCCTCTTGGGACCATGAAAAGTGAAGTAATGAAATAAGAGTATCTGTACTGACTTAAAAGTAACAGGAAGCCACCTGAGCTCCAACAGAAGGATCACAGTTTGCTGCAGAATCTAGGCCTGTCCAGTCACCAGGAGGCAGGAGTTAAGACATTCAATCACTCTGCCCTGTTTCTTCCTGCTGGAGTACATCCTGACTAGTTGCATATTCCGTGGCAATTTTTTATACTGTTGGAAGCAAAGATACAATAATTTGGGGGTAGATTCTGAAACAGCTTATTAGAAGGAGTGAAAATGGTTCGATAGATCCTGAGGAATGAGAAAGGAAGACAATGAAACAAAAGGTTGACAGAAAGCCACTTGCGCCCGAGAGGAAAACATGAGATGGGACCATAACTTTGTGGCTGTTCACTGTCTGAGAAGCCTTGCCCATCTCAAAGCAAGCCTTTTGCCCATGTGTGCTACTTGATGCTGCAGAGAAAGCAAAGAGGATCCACAAGGAGATCAAGAGAAGAGGCAGACACACCTGGGTTGGCAAGGGTCTACAGCGACCTTCAGATTTGAGGTAGCCAATGAAGAGGGGGGCTGCAACTAAAGTTTTCATCAGCCCACCTGAGATGCCCTAAGTCTGCCGAGCACTTTCCCCTCAGCGTGCTCCCTGTGAAGGACCATGGCTGCCAAGGTGAAAGGCTGGATCTCTCTACCTCAGTGTATTTGACAGCCACACAGGGAAGATGGAAGGGGCTGGTTTTGATAGCTCTGGCAGAGAATTGTGGGCCAACAAGAGGTAAGCTTGCCTCAGCACACAGAAGGGCTTTCTAAAACTGAGAGTGTTCTGAAAATGATATGCCTGCCGGGGTGACTGATGTTGAATAAATCCATTTGTGTAGATGGTCATGGCCAGGAGTTGGGCTCTATTCTTTCCCATTCAACATGCTTATTACTTGATTCATGTCATGAATACCTATTCTGAGTGTGAAGGTCAGAGGTCAGTCTTAGGTATCATTCCTTAAGTGACATGCAGCACACTTTGGTTTTTGGAGACAGGATGCGGAGCATTCAGACTGGTTAGGATGGCTGGCCAGTGAGCCCTGGTCAATTCTGCCTCCGCCTTCCTAGTCCTGGGAGTACAGCGATGTCTACCGCATCTGTCTTCTTACATAGGGTCTGGATGTTGGATCCAGAGCCTCAAGCTTTCTCAACAAACCCTTCATCCACCGATCTGTCTTCTCAGCCCACCCATTGCTTTAGTCTTTCCCCCAGCGCAGGAGTTCCCCCCATGCATTCCTGGAAAACGAGCATGCCAGCCACAGTTTGTACATGTGCTGATTTGTTAAACGCACTTGTTACTATTTTCAGCATAATCTTTTAGAGACCGTAATTCATTGTTTTTGAAAAAAAAAATCTTCCTGGCAAGGGCAAGGGCAATGGTTTGTGGATGGAGATACACAAATCTCATTTAACCAAAGCATTAATAGGAAGAACACCCTTTATTTTGCCGACTTCTTGGGCCAATTTTAAATTTTAGCACTTAATGCTTCTGTGTTGTCTTTTATCAGTGATATCTAAATGATCACCCACAATATCAATCAACATTTGTTTAGCACTTCATAGCTAGCTGAATCTTCTCATATATTAGAAGTTTGATTTGGACTTGAGAAAAACTAAGCTATCATCATCATCATCATCATCATCATCATCATCATCATCATTTTTATTTCAAAAGGGAATTCACAAGGAGGAAACAATTGATAACCAAAATGTGAATTTCCATTTTTTGTGTTTGGTCTGTGCTCGAGACTTTTCAGGCGCTGTTTCCAAGCCTCAAAATACCCATACCAATAGTTCATCTACATTCCTGTGTGATCTTCAGGAAGCAAAGTGTCAGAGCAGTGGCAAAACCTTCTGAGTAAAGTGAGCAGGTCTTAACCTGGGCCTTCGCCGACAGAGCACAGGGTCAAACAGTTAGCAAAGTCTAAGACTTAAAAGTTCAGCGGTCATCTAGCACCCCCACAAAGCTGGGTGAGACTGGCTCAGACCTCAGCAACCAATCCTGCACTTTTACCCAACGTATTGAGCGCAGTTTCCCCAGGGACACTGCAAGTAATGTCTGCTGGGGTCGAAGACTGGCCCAAGACCATACAGCTACTGTGCAGCCAAGCTTGGATCTGTAGCCATTCTACTGAACTTGGCAAATTCATATTTTTTCCTAGTCTCTACACTTAGTGGAGACCACAGCTCAGGAATTTTGTTATGCTCACAATTCACTCGTTCTCTGGCTTCGAACACAGCTTCCACCTTTTCCCATGCCACTCAATCCCCCACAATTTTATTGGATAAATTGACCATCACTTTAAAAGGGACAAGTTTTCTACCTACTACCCTGGCTTATTTCATTTCAGCATGGCTACTCCTGTCCTACCTCACTTCCTTCTTCCTTGTCCTCATTATGGAGCAAAGAAACCACACGGTTTCTTTCATTCCAAGGTAAAATTTCCCACCAAGTTTTGACACAGACCAGTGTAATGCATGGGACACCAGATCAGGATTGCTGACGACATGGATACAGAAAGCACTTCTGGCGTCTGGCCAATACCCGGTCACTTTATCACATGGAACTTCCTTCCTTCCTTCTTTCTTTCTTTCTTTCTTTCTTTCTTTCTTTCTTTCT
>LOEQ01004720.1:108905-130847 GCA_001685075.1 Bramus lutescens | reverse complement strand
TATATATGTATTGATTTATATATATATATATTTGTATCTTTCATGAGCTGTTTTAGCCTTAATTAACATTAAAGGTCTACTTCTCAGTTTAGTGAATACACAAATTTAAGGAATAAGTTTCTACCATTGAAAAACTGATGATATATTCAGATTCTTGTTTTCCCCTCCCTTGATTGGGACTTTTTTCATTTTGTTGAACATAAATTATTTTTTCATACAATGTATCCTAATTGTTTTCCCATCCATTTACTCCATTTCCAGTCTACATCCCCTCCCAGTCAGAACTACTACCATTCTGTCTCTCAATAAAGAAAAACAGGATTCTAAGGGATAATAATAAAATGTAACAAAAACATAAATAAAAAATAAAACATAAACTATCACACAACTTGGCCAAGATACACCACCAGAAGGAAATGATCCCAGAGAAAGCACAGTAATCACAGACTGACTCATTCACACACTTAAAATCCCATAAAAACAGTAAACTAGAAGCCATATTATACATCTAAAGGACTTTGTACAGTCTTGTGCAGGCGCTGTGAATTCTGCTTCAGTCTATGTGGGTCCATATGAGCTTTTACTTGATTTAGAAACTTTTCTTCTTAGTGGATTCTATCGCCTCTGGCTCTTCCACTCTTTCTGAGCACTCTTCCAGAGGGAACTCTGGAATTGGAAGGGAGTAATTTGATAGATTCTATTTGGTGCTGAATTTTTCACCAACTAATACTCTCTACATAATTCCTGCCTATGTGTCTCTGCACTTCTGTATTTGTTTGCACTTGCTGCAGGGAAAACATTCTCTGATAATGGCTGGATAAAGCACTGATCTATGAGTACAGCAGAATAATGTTAGTAGTCATTTTATCACTATGTGCTACTCATTTAAAGATTAGCAGTATTTGAGTTTACTCTAGGTTCCTATACTATTTAGTCTCAGGTTCTTGTTCATCCAAGCCATGTCAGTATGGGCTCTGTCTCATAGAGTGTTCCTTAAGTCAAATAAGATGTTGAATACTTATTCTCATAAGCTTTGTGTCAACATTGTCCTAACATAGTTTGCAATAAGTACACCAGTGTAGATCTAAAGTTCCTGGCTAGCTTGGTGTTTATGCATTTCAATTTCCAACATCTGAGTTGGGCTTACTCCAAATTTTATTCTTGAAGTGTCAAAAAATAAAGCCATTATATATAAAGAAAAGCATCAATGAATTGAGACTGAAGTCCCAAAAATCAGAACCCCAAACATGATCAGATAGCTGACAAAGTGAGAAGCAGTGAGAAGCTAAATGTGAAATCCATAGAAATTACTTAAATAGAAATAAATATAAAATCTATAACATCCCTAATTTGCTATGGAAGTTCACTACCTTTAGAAACCTCCAAGATTCCATGGGGAAAATGTAAAGACTTACTGTTCAATGTCAGTGAGGCAATTACTTTATTAATAAAATTATTGACATTAAACAATATACTTCAGGAAAATGATTGGAAGCAGAAAAGAAAATAATCATTCTGAGTGAGTTAACCTGTCCCAGAAAGATTTATGTGATATATTTTCAATGATTTCGTAGATATTAACTGTTAACTAAATGATAACCAAGCTACTGTCCATAGACCCAGAAAGGATAGGTACAGAGAAAAGAATAAGTTTGGGGCATGGAATTTCCCTGTAGAGGGGAAAATAAAAAAGATTTTATGGATGCACTGGGAGAGGGGAGGAACTGGAAAAGAAAGATCGAGTGGTGGTGTATTGGCCCTATTTATTGTGCTAGGTATGAGTATCAAATGATGGATCATGATTTAAATCGAAGAAAAAAATGGTTTGGGCTGCTTTTATAGTGTTCTTGCCACTATTTTACCAATGAGTATGCCTTGCCAGACCAGTCTTTGATGTAACTCCCAGGCTTTGAAGTAGGTAATTATTTTCATTGTTCTGTAGTGAGGATGCTAACTCCAATTATTGTTAGAGCTGGCCCTTAACGGGTGAAGTTTTCAGTTCCATACTATCTTGGTTACTTCCTCTCCTGCCACTTAAATACATGGTGTTTCCAGCTGTGAGATTTAACCATTGCATCCTTGAATAAATAGGTTTAGCAACAGTCTCGAAGGTTTATGGGTCTATGGGAGGTCGCTTGCCAACAACTTTAAAAGAATTAACCTATACCTGGTCCTCCTCTCTTTCTCTTTTACTTGGTGCTGTCTAGTGTGATCCTTGTTATACTACTATGGTATAATATCATTTTAACTCTTTATATGTGTGTATGTAGATATAAATTAGGAAACTACTATAGCAGTAAGTTTCTTTTCTACAATTTAAAAAATATAGTTATTTACATTTCCTGAACTCTTCTTCTTCTGTAACCTCCCATTCTTACCATATTTATCCCTTTCATGTCCTATTATTCCCTTAACCTTTTAGCACACAGTGTTTGATCTCCCCTGCCGTGAGATCCATCTTATATTGCTGTTTACTAACTTTATGGTATATTATTGTGTGAATGTCATATGTTTTCGTTATTCGTTCATCTGTCAATAGATAGCAAGGCTGTTTCCATTTCTTCACTACTGTGAGTAGAAAAGCAATTAATGTGAATAAGCAGGTAGCTATATAACAGAATAGAAAGTTCTTCAAGTATATGAAGAAGAACAGTATAGCTGCATCATGTGAGAACAGTTTCTAACCTTTTCCCACTTTCACCTGCAGGGAGGAAGTGTTCCGCTTCCTTACAGCCTCACCAGAAATTGCTGTCATTTTTTATGAATATAGTCTTTTTGGGGGTTAAAATGATATCTTTAAATTTTAAAAAAATGAAGTTTTAATTTGCAATTCTCCAATAGCTAAGTATAGTAACTTTTTTAAAAATGTGTTTTAGTGACTTATATTTTATCTTGTGATTAATTTATGCTTAGTTTCATTTCCTCTTTTCAAATTGTATTTCTTGGTAAAATACTCTGATAAAAAGAACAAATAAAAATGTTTGCTTTAACTCACACCAAGAGTCATGTACATCACAGTGGAAAGCAAAAGAAGCAGAAATTTGAATCATTAGGTCATAATACATCACTAATCGAAAGAGAACAATGGATGGATACATACCAGTACTAGGCTCTTTTACTCCATTAATGCGTTTCAGGATGTAATAATAATTAAGACATTCTGCCATATCAGTTTACAAATTGAGATATTCCTAAATAGATATGCCAAAAATTTTGTTTCCTAATTTATTATAATTTTCATAAATCGGCAATTAACAATGACATTCACTTTTAACTGGAGTTATATAGTTCATATTCTTGAGAAAGGATGAGAGGTAATGCAGACATCTGTGAGTACGTGCATTATTTTTATTAGTCAACCCATTACAGAGTGAAGGAAAAATTTAACTGAGTAGGAATATTTACTTTACCCTTATGTGCAACTATATCCATATGTGATGTGTATATATGTGTGTATGTGTGCCTGTGGCTGTATGATGGGACTGATGCTTGTTATCTTCTCCACTGAGTGGAACAACACATCCTATGATCTCAATGTGACAAGATTAACAGGATTTAAACTTGTTGCTGACCTTTTGAACCCAGAATATTATTCAAAGTGTGCTGATTCAAAGACCACTTCTGAAAGTCTCTTTTGCTTTCTTATCCATTGCATTATCATAAAATACATGGACCCAGGAAAACAATTGCAGAGCATAGAGGTATGACAGTAGATCTTCCCAAGTCAATGCGCTATGAGATTAGCCACTGAGTGGTGATCAAGGAGACTTTAGCAATAGTTAAATAGTTAAATAAAGCATTTTTATTCGTTTTTCATTAAAATACAGGCAAATAAAAGAGTTCATTGTTAATCAACCCTGAGGCTGATCATTTACCATATTAACAAGTGAAGCTTAAAATTAGTTCTATATAAATTATCCCAAATGGTGATTTGTGAACTTTATGTTTTGGAAATCAAGAAGACAAAACTATTATATATTCAATAAATAAATGAGCCATGTGGGAAATAAAACAAATAAGCCATGGCTTATATCATAAAGAATGTGGGGTAAATAATATTAAATTATTTAAAGAAATATGAGACAATATATCACCTTATATAAAACCGTACTTAAGAATTCAATTTAAACAGGGAATATCTATGCATTTCACAGACTTTTCTGTGAAAAGTAATACTACTGGAAATCAATTATGGAACAAGAAGTATAAATTATGTGATTAACAGAATTACTTAAATGTGTTTTCAAAATATTTCATTCAAAGTACTTTTGAATATTATATATTCAAATATTGTATACTACCTTGACTTTGAAGAGTCAATGTACTATAGTTAAATTTTGTAAGTTCTAATAACTCATTTCTGATGTTGGAATAAAAGAAACCCATTCCAAGATATTCCAAATTTGAGCTCTTTGCAATCTATTAAAATGACAGTATATAACAAAAATGCACATTTCAAATCAAGTGAAAATAAATATTCACATATATAATTAAATCCAGTTATTTTGAATAAAAATATTTTAAATATGTTCATGGTCTAACATTTTATACACAAGAATATCGTGTGATAATCATTATCAAAGTTCTTCTTATCTTTTTAATTTGTTAAGATACATTAATTATACATACTGTTTTCTTTTAGAAAACATGAGTATCAATGATATTTTCATCACAAATGATGTATTTTTCAGAATATGAAAATAATAACTAATGCAAAGATTATGTGAAAATCTGATACTATTTTGCCAGAAAAAATATATTTCTGGAAAAGAACATATTTAACAAATTATTCACTTATCTTCATATGAGAACAACTTCAAAATCAGTACTTGTTCAATGAGAAAACTTTAAATGACAATTAGATACATAGTCACCCATCAGATTTAATAAAATTGTGAAGATAAATAATATTAAATAATTCAGAGGTTATAATTCAAAGTACATTTCAGTTATTTTGAAATCCAATTAGCTGTCACCTAGAAACCCTGCAATTCCATATACTTCTTTATTCAAGTAAAAGAATATTTGTAAATAAAGCTATCAGTTTTATCAGTGTATACACAAACTGCAAGTAATCCAAAGTAGCACAATCATTAAATGAATAGGGTTGTTGTAGTTTGTCCATATATTTACATAATATGCAGAATAAAATTAGAATAGACTTCTGATGCTTATTAATGACATGAAGGCGTAAGTCATAAACAATCCCAAACCAGTTGTGATTTAAAGGGGTATTTATTTTAAGGGTAAAACTTACAAAACACCATCAGTCAGCAAAGGAAGCCTAACCGTCAGAAGCAGAGCCGGAAGCCAGAGAGCGAGAGGAGGGCAGTTGCGGCTTTTTTAAAGAGAGAGAGACCACGCCCCAATGGGCTGGNCATGAGCAAGGAAGTCAGGACCGCGAGGGGAGCACCCACCCACTGAGACGATGGGGCTAATCTAATGAGAGCTCACCAAGGCCAGCTTTCTCTTTTTTTTCTGCTTGCTTGGATTTTTATTTTTAAGAGGGAGAACAAACATGAATCTATGTGGGTAGGGAGCATAGTGTATTTGGAAGTAGCTGGAAAGGGAAACATAGAAAATCCAAATACTGTTTATGTTGTAAAATATTTATTTTAAAAACTTGTCAAATGATTGTCTTTAAAAATATAACAATCTAAACAATTATTCTTATACACAGGGATGAGTATAGTCTGTAATCCTCATTAAAGAAGCCTCATTTTGCAATAGATAGAGAGCACTACCAAAAATCATAATCAATTAAGATGTTCAACAAATAATTAAAATGTTGTGGAGCCCAGTCCCCTTGTCAGCACACTCTGGTACCCAAGGCATGAATGATTTCATTGAAAAGGGGACAGAAATATTGAAAACATAAGGTGATCAGGGAGTTTGCCTTGAGGACGCAACCCTACATGAATAACATCAGGTAGCTAAGGAATGCAGAGAGAGGAAAAAATCGATTCTGCAGGGAAGAGTCTAATAGTTGTCTAAGGAATTCCAAATGCTCAACTATAAAAACATGCATCAAGGAAGATTATACAGACTGAACAGATTATATATANGCTCAATAAAATGAAAGAACCGACTGAATTTGAAGAAAAAGACACAAGGAAGTGTACAATAGAGAGTTTGGAGGGAAAGAGGAAATGGAACAAAGAAATGTTTTAATTATGTTATATCTCAAAAATAAAAAGAAAACAAAAGAAATGCTTCAAAAATACTTGAAGAAAAGAAATTTCAAGTTGTTGTAAACTTGTAGCAAACAACAAAATTACAGTTTCCTTGAGGAACAGTTACATATAACTCAATATATGCCACAGGAAATCCTACAGCCAGTAGCCTTCAAGTTACCTGCTCACTGGGGCATGGCCTCTTATACTATTTATGCAGATGTAAAGTGGGCTTCTGACCTCTCTACCTCTCTTTTCCTGCTGGGGGATTCGGTTGCTGGTCTCTGTTCCAGCAGAGAATATTTATTTTTGAGTCTACCCCTAAATAAATAATCATCTATTATTCTCAATTCTGAGCTAGTGTGCGATTTCTTTTAAGCACCCGTCTTCAAATATGTGTTTATACATATTTTAGATGCCAGGGAGTCATTCTTTGATTGGATTTAAAAGATACAAAATATAGACATAAGAAAGAGAAAGGGGAAACCTTTAAGCACACAACCTGGTTTCAGAGGAAATTCTCACAACTAGAATCGGAGTAAGGCTATAAAAACTTTGTCATCAAATATATTCAATAAATTAAGCCTTTTCTTGAAAGGCATGTCCAATATATTAAAAAAATATTTGTATAAATAGCTTACAACTGATTGCACTAATTATATGTCAAATACTATCAGGTAGTATTTTCCTGTGTGTAATTCCTTTAGCCACCCATAAGACTGCACTTCCAGGTTTGGAAGACAGCATATGTATCCCAGGTGCACATGCGTTAGTCTCCCACCATCTGCATCACCAGCATTTGACATAGAAGCCCCCTTTTGCAGGGGCAGGGCATAGCGCCACCCGTCATCAGCGACTGACGTAGACACGTCCTTCCCCTCATGCGCATGTGCTGGGAAACCTTTAAAAGCTAAAGGTGCCATCCCCACCCCTTTCTTTCACCCCTCTGTTCGCCATTTTTCCTACGGGCTTCAATAAACTTATACACGTGGGTTCCTTTGTGTCTCCTGCTCTCTCCCCATCTCCGCAGAACATTTTGTGTCTAAATAACATTACAAATTCCAAAGAACTGTTCTAGGAATTATTGTGTCTCATTTCAATAAGATAACAAAAATATTAAAATCTTATGAGAATAGACTTTAAGGAACCATGTAAAACAGCAATACTTATTAATATCCTTGTACCTTGCTTAATTTGGTTTAGTAATTCTGGTTCTGCAAAAGTACTTTTTCTAAAACCACTGTGTTGAGTAATAATATTTCCTGTTTCCCCACATCATTTTATGCTACAATATATATTGGGTAGTATTTTGGTGAGAAGGTACAGTGTATTTTGAATTCCTCTTGTTACAAAGTAGATAACTTCTATACTAATAATTTAGTCTTCATTATAGAGTGATTTGAAATATTTGGTCTGAAGTACTTGTTAAGAATTCCATTTTAAAGCATTTTTATTTTATCATTGTATTAGTTAGGATATCAAACTTTTAAGCAAACAGTCTTGACCTCTTTGCTCATATTCTTATTCCATCTACTCTTCTTATACAAGAACAAAATAAACCTGAAGAAGACTGAATAACCTAAGAAATTTGAAGTAGTCTCTGGAATTGGCACATTGCAAATTTAGACTAGTAACATACAAATATTTTAAATTTCCTTCTAATATATAGGCCTCTATATTTATAGCATTGTAATTATTGTTAATTAATGGTATTATAAATAAACCAACCAAATTTATTTTTCTCTTAGTATGTTTTTAAAGTGCATAATGTTTGAAACACCTATAATGGTTTTTAAAAGTATTAAAATAATAAACATGGTGAGATAAGATCATAAATGGACAAAACAAAACTATTGGATTGAAAAGGAATATAAATATAATTTTATGTTAATATGCTCGATGGTACAGCTAACTTTATCAAAATCATTACTTTTTGACCTATAACTATATATCTATAGTTAATATGGCATACCTAATAAAGTAGACCAAATTATTTAAATAAAATGAAATAACACCTCTTAAAGTATTCATGACAATCATAGAAGTACATGAAGTTTGAGTTATAAAAACTGTAACAGAATGAAGGTTAATATTAATTTGATCAGTTCAAAAATAATTATTTTGAAGATAATAATCTCATTACTTAAGGGCAATTACTTAAGGGCCAGAAATTAGCTCGGTGATTAACAACACTTACTACTCTTAAAGTTGACAGGTATTCAGGTACAAATCTTATGTTGAATATGTCACAATAATACATAACTCCTACTCCCTCTGATCTATGGCCCTCTTATGTTCTTCCTAGTGCATTTACTCATATGCAGATATACACAGGAACATACATGTGCGCACACCCACACAACCCCCACATACAAACAACTTTCCATCAGTGGAAAGCAAAACCAAACAAAATCCATGGTAGTTTTGTATGATGTTAAGTGAAGCATCATTTATTAAAATGAATATATTGTAATAGTAAAAATTACAAAAGTAAAAACAGGAAAATAATTCCCTATGACATACTATTTTTATTTAAAGCTCATGAAGCTTTTAAATTTTAGAAAATTTTATTTAATCTATAAATTCTGAACCAAGTTAATCTTAAAAGTAAAAAGCATCAGAGACTACAGATATGTTAATTTCATGTTTAATACCACAAATTTTTGCAAGTGATATGAATATAAACATAGCACAGATACTCAAAAATCATAAAAATAAGCAATTTTGAGTAAGCCTATGCGAATGCTAAAATTTCTAGACTTCATAAAACTTGGGATGAATCTTAGTGTAAGCTCTAGACAAGAAGTGCGATAATGAGTCAGTAAAAAAAATCAGTAATAACAAATGTGTTAATCATGCAATGAACGACATAAATAATTTAGACGAACAAATCTGTAATTTTGTTACATATATAGATATTATTTGTGAATTCATTTCTATATCTTTATAAATTTTAACTCATCTAAGATAAAGATTTTTCAGTACTTTAAGGACTAATTCGTGGCTATAAGAATATGAAACTAGGGAACAGTTGTGATTTAGATGCTGTGATGATTAGAGGAAAGGTGATGTGGGAATCTCTTCTGTGTGCTGTGATTACCATAAATGAATAAAGAAAGTGCCTTGGCCTGTTGATAGGGCAGAACGTTGGTAGGCAGGGAAGACAGAACTAAATGCTGGAAGAAAGAAGGGCGGAGTCAGAGGGATGCCATGGATCCTCCGCCACAGTAAGACATGCAGAAATTTTATCTGGTAAGCCACAGCCTTATGGTGATACACAGATTAATAGAAATGAGTTAAATTTAAGAGTTAGCCAATAAGAAGCAAGAGCTAATGGGCCAAGCAGTGATTTAATTAATACAATTTCTGTATCGTTATTCCGGGGCTAAGCTAGCCGGGTGGCTGGGATGTACAATTGTAAAGAGATATGATATTAACTGCAGAGAATCAGTCTTTCTGAGACATCCATATGTTACATCAAGGTGAAATCCCCCTTACTAACATGTTGCAAAACTATTTTAAATGGACAATTTCAGGCTATCCAATTAAATCTCTGAGAACATTAGTGGAAACAAGCAGGTGCCTTCAGACATAAGCGAGTGTATCTCAAATAATCAGTTTGATGTTTTTCTGTTTTTCTATGCTTATCTTCGCTTATGATAGTCCACAGAAATTGCTTAAGTAAAGAAATGCAACAGAATCTTAAACTAATGGGCATAGTGCGCTATGCTTTAACTTAATGATGTGGTACTTTTTGGACTATCCCACTTTATATGTAAATTTCTATAACCCTTGCAAAAGGAAAATTTCATCTAGACTATGCAGCATCATTGTGAAGCATAAAATTTACATCAAAATGGTTTTTCCTGATGACATGCATCCAATAGGAAAAGACCATAAAATGTTATAAACATACTTCGATCTGCAAGGTGATGATTTTTCCTGACAAGCAAATGTGCTGTTCTGAGTGGAGATGGAATAATACTGTTCTAAGCAACAAAATGATCTGAATGCCTTTTTTTCCCAAGACTATCTCTCAACAAGCAAAATAAGCTGTCTAAAAATGCAGTTCTTAGGATAGCCCCTTGATAAAAGTAAGTTTTACAATATTAATCTAAATTCTCTGATAATTATATATTATAATATCACTGTCTTAAGATGGTGAGTGGTTTCAAAAATGTTATTATGAGATATTTTTAATTTTACCAATTAAAGATTTTGGATGCTGTTCCAATGTGATACCAATATCTAAAATGATCTACATTCAATTGTATTTTCCTGTTATTGATAATATAGTCATATATATTCCAGTATAATATATAAATATAATGAGACCTTTATGGTTAAACAAGAATCATACTTCTAGTAATTTAGAAATAAAATTTAAGTTAAATACATGACTAAAATGTGTTATTTAAAGCAATAGAATATCTGGGAATATTCTGTATAGATATGTAGATGCTAAGAATCTGTGATCATATCACAAGGCCCAGTTCTGATATTGTTCTAATTGTCAAAGGCTTAAGCCTTTAAATGACAGTATTTGTTTGCAAGTACAAAAGTAAAGTTTGAAAATACACTGATTTTAAAAAAAATGTGGCAATTTAGCAATATATATGTTGATATATGTATGCATATGCATATATACCACTAAAGAGCAATATATGTGTTTATATCACATATGTAAATGAAAAAAATCTGCATATTTACTTTGTAAACCATACCTGGCTGCAAAATCTCACTGACACATAACAGAGACAAGATAAATAGAGAAGAATAATGCATGTTTCTAAACAATTTTCTACATAATATTTAAACTACAGTTTTCTGAATATTACAAAGAAATCAAATAAAGTGAAACCAAAATAAATATCATAATGTAATTTCACACATACACAAAATATAGCAAAATGTATGCTTTAAACATATATACATCAGAAATAAAGAACATAATATTTTTAAAAGTGTTTTGAGACATGGTTTCTCCTTGGAGATGATGTGGGATTCCCCTCTGTGTGTTGTAAATATCATTGGTTAATAAAGGAACTGCTTTGGGCCTATAGCAGAGCTATAGGAGAACAGAGCTAGGCTGAGAAAACTAAACAAAATGCTGGGAGGAAGAGGGCAGGCTCAGAGAGAAGCCATGTAGCCCCACTGAATTCAGACAGAACTTTATCCAGTAAGCTACAGCCACGTGGCATTACACAGATTACTAGAAATGGTTTAAATTAAGATGTAAGTGTTAGCCAATAAGAAGCTAGAGATAATGGGCCAAGCAGTGTTTTAATGAATACAGTTTTTATGTGTTTATTTCAGGGCTGAGCAGCTAAGAACCAACAGGCAGCCTCCTTACAACATGGAGCCCTGGCTGTCCTGGAACTAACTCTGTAGACTGACCTCGAACTCATGAAGATTCACATGTCTCTGCCTTATGAGTGTTGGGACTAGAGGTGTGTACCACCACTGCCCAGCTTAAACATAAATCTTTAAAAATTGTAATTATCGACTTATAATTATGAGTATATACCATGTTTGTCTTTCTGGTTCTGGGTTGCCTCACTTAGGATGACTTTTTTCTAGTTCCTTCCATTTGACTGCATGATTCATGAGGTCATTCTTTGAACAACTGAGTAGTACTCCTTTGTTTAAATGTACCATATTTTCTTTATCCTTTTTTTGGTAGATCTGAGGGAGATGATGTTAGGGATGGAGACAAGAGGAGAGAGGAAAAACTGAGATCATAATGTATTGAAAACAAAAAGATAAGAAAATAAAAGTTTTAAAATATTAAATATATCAATTCCAATATGAATGACAATTTAATATGAAAAGAAACAGCTTTTTAGATAATTTAGAAGCTAAGTTTGAATTTTTTGTTGTCCAAAAATTAGATATGATTGACTCTGTGAAAGAAAATTCATTGCAAAGCATCACTTATTGATAGACAGTCTTAAAAATAGACAAGATTATAAAAGGGAATTGAGACATACCTTTTAAATAAAATTTTATAATTTAAAAGTGTAAAATAATTGATAAAATGTCATAATTTATACAATGGAGCATTTTTTAGGCATTTAGCAAATTGAAAAAAAAATGAAATCTACAGGTAAATTCTTTGAACTACTACTATTCATCCTGAGTGAGATAATCTAGCTCCTGAAATATAAATGTGGCATGTATTTTACTTATATTTGGATATTGATTGGTAAGGCTATGATAATCAAGCTACAATCTGTGGACTAATAGAAGTTAGTTGGAGTATAAGATACTGGAGTGAGGTAGATAGATGTGGCTAGGAACAGTAGATAGACTAGATTGGTAGGGATATGGAGTATGGTAGGAGAAAAAGTGGAGACAGGGAGAGAAGTGGGGTACGAGTGAGGAAATACAAGGACACACAGCTGAAATTAATGGAAGCCCAAGAAATAGTATTATTTTGCAGTTGGAATGAAAATGGCCCCCTTCGGCTCACAGGAATTGGCACTATAAGGAAGTGTGCTCTTGATGTAATAGGTGTGACTTTGTTGGAGGAAATGTGCCACTGGGGTGGTTCAGAAGCTCAAGCCAGACTCAACGGCTATCCTGCTGTTCGTACTGCAAGCTGATCCAGATGCAGAACTCTCCGCTACGCCTCCCATGTCTAGCTGTGTGCTATCATACTTCCTTCCATGATGATAATAGTTTAAAGCTCTGAATTGTAACCTGCCACCAATTAAATGTTTTCTAACATTTATGTTGCTGGGGCCATGGCATCTCATAATAGGAATAAAACCTAAGCTAAGACATATGAACACTTAATAATTTAATATAGCAGAAACTCCCATATATATTATCAAAAAGAAATTGTTAATTCATGGTGAAGACAGTCCCAACTGGCTATCTTCTTCCACCAAATAAATATCCCGCAACTGTGTTACATCTAATTGATTTGTTGGTCAAAGGAATCTTCTAGGAATGCCCAAACCATCCACGCTGTTGCCAAGAAAAAAAAAAAACTGCAGCTTGCCCTCCACAAAATGTCAGCAAGGCTCTATTGCTGACAACACCTCACTGAATTTTCAGACATTGAGCTGATGCCTTCTTTGAGCCTTTATCCCTATGTGCTAGGGTGTTTGATATAAAGAACTCTGTGGATAACAAAGGAGAATCAATAAACAACCCACCCCAAACCCTTTGGTCTGCAATAGTGCTCTCTCTGCAAGATATACTCAAATATACTCGTGCAGTGTTGGCATCAAGCTTGTGGGAGTAACTAACCAATATCCAATTTGACTGCAGATCCACTCCAGAAGATAGAATCCATACTAAACACTGCTAGCATGGCCAGAAACTTAAGAATAGATAGCCTAGGGATATAGGGGAACAGACAATGCAATATTCTACCAAAAAAAAATGCAGCAATAAAATGGCTCCTAATGACATCCCACTATACTTCTAGAACACTTCATTCAAGCTCAGAAACTTCCTCTTGCAGCAGATGTGAACAAATGCAGAAACCATCAATCAATTGAGACAGAGAGAGAGAGAGAGAGAGAGAGAGAGAGAAATACTGAGCCATAAATGAAATGTCTCTATCAAATTCCACCCCTTAATGCTCAGTAAACGAACCCTGAAGAGGAGGAGGAGCTAAAAGGTAAAGATAGAAGGGATGGAGAGCACCAAATAAACCAGGCCCTCTAAATCAACTTGATTGATATGCTGAGAACTCGCAGAGGCTGAAGGCACCATATAAACAGGGCCTGCTGGGTTTGCACTGATGGGAGCTGAAAGGAGATATTGATGTACGCCTCTATCCTTAAACCAGAAGCAAACTCTAGTTTTTAACATTTGCAAATAAAACTTTTGTTTCCTACTCTGAATGTTGTTGGGGATACAAACAACTCCTAAGGGTAGGCTGTATGCACAACGATAGACGGCCAAGTTTTAACAGCTCAATGGCATCTTTAGAGATTCCTAGTCTCATAATGTCATGTCAGGGATTTTACTTTAAAAAATACCTCATTTTTATTTCATTTTATTCCATTTATATTATTTTCTCTCTCTTAAAGCCTAAATTTCTTTCTGTATATTTTATGGCTTCCATTTTTTGGTTTTCGTGGTGGTCCTGCGTGTTCAAAATAGTGAGTCTCAGTTTCTAAACTTGTGCCTTTACTTGGGTTCTTTTTCTTCTGTTTTTTTTGTTGTTGTTGTTGTTTTTTCTGTCCTATTGCAGTGTGTTACTTTTTTGTTGTACCTTATTTTGTTTTTATTATCATCCATTACAAGCGTGTTTATTTTCTAATGATAGAAACAAAATAGATTCTGATGGGAGGGAAAGTGGCAAGAAACTGGGAGGAGTAGAGGGATGAATAAAAATAATACTACTGTCCACAAATGGACACCAGAATTCATAATTAGTTAGAGAAAAAAAGCGTAATACCCATGATGGATGAAATATAACATATAACATGGAATAGACTTTATTGGTAATAGGAGAATGATAAAACCAGTAAAATTTGTAGCTCTAGAAAAAAATATGTGAAATGTTTCTATTTGACAAGTTTGTCAATCTCCATTAGTGGGGATAAAATTATAAATCTACATAATCACTAAACTTTACTATAGATATTTAAAAAACAAAATTACACATAAAAATAAAAATTACAACACTGTTTGGCTAATAGCGTAGGCATATTCCTAGTTATCTCTTCCATCTTAAATTTACTCATTTTTACTAATCTGTGTATTACCACAAGGCTGTGGTCTGCAAGCGAAGTTCCAACATCCTTCTCCTTGACTGCTACATGGCATCTCCAGACTCTTCTTACTCTTTCTCTCTCTTTCTGTTCTGATTTCCCACCTGGCTTTACTCTAAGTCATTGGTCCAAACAGCTTTATTCATCAACCAGTAACATATACAAAAGGATATCCCACATCAAATGTCAAATAAAATTATTGCAGAATTTCAGAGAGAAAAACATTTTTGATCAAGAAGAGAATAAAACCTATTGTATAAATTTGTATAGTTCAGCCTTAAGTGTATATTACAGAAAATTTAATTTTAAATTACAGATAAACATGTCTCATATTTTTAAGGTACTTTAGGCACTACATGCCTGGTCAATTTCCCAGTATTATGATTTCAATAAGTGTAAAGATTATATTAAAATGTATTTCTTCTGTCAGAGACAAACTCAAAATGGACAGACGACATGCGAGTTTATATTAGAGACAGCAGTGGCTAAATGACCAGAGACACTAATTCTGTCCCCTCTCCTTGAACACGTACCCACTGTGTAGTACAGCAAAAATAACGTCATTTTGTCTATTGAGAAATATTCTATTGTTTCCTTTAAGGTGACTGAATTGTGCTTTTAGAAAAGTAATTTAGGTAGGAAAGATCTATCAGTGGATAAAACAATTATGTAAGTATGAGAGTTTGTGCTTAGATGACAAGGAATAAGACAAAGCATGAATGGGGGTGTTCTCTGGACACTTTCTCCAGTTTATACTGGAGCTGTATTTCCACTACTGACCTCCACTCTCCTCACTCATCCTGATCTTTTGCTAAACTTCTTCACAATTGTAAGCTAATTCTTAGATAAATTTAGATTTTATGTCTCAAGACCCAGAATCTCATGTTTGCTCACTGAGAACTTTCAAACTTCAATCCACCTAGAGCATATCAGGAAGTCCTTCTGCATAGATTAGACCAGATTCGGCTTTCTGTTTGATACTTGTTTACCAGTTTGATATCTTCTTCAGATAAATGATATCCTCATAATAAAATAATTTACATAGTTTTTTTTAATACCTATCATTCTCTAATGGGCCTTGAGTTGTGACAATTATTTTGGTTTTCTGTTTTGTATACCTCATAATTTTAGTATGTATGTAAAATGATTTCAATCCATTGTCTAATGATAAAATTCAAAATAAAATCAGTAGCTTTTAGGTAGTAATAAAAAAGAAAAGTCCAATACTCTTGATAAGATAACAAAGAATAGATTTCAATTAAATGACACATTTATTATAGTATATGGCCATCTGTTTCCCAGTAATGCAGCATTCTGTTATGCCTCTGTGCTGAATGCATGCAAGTCTCAATGTAGTAAGAAGTATATAGAAACCTTTTGAAAATTTGAATTATTAATATAAGTGACTTCATGATATAGTGGAGCAAACCGTGCTCTTAGAAGTAAAAGGCTGTAGTCATAAATTAGACCTATAATGTTGAAAAAAAGTACTTACACCTTCTTTGCTTCAGTACACACATTTACATGATGAAAAGTGACTCCTCTTACTCTGTTTATAAAATCTGTTGCACCAGGCTTTGCAGAGTATGAATAAATCAGCTTAAGGCAATACATCTAAGCCTGGGTGCTGGTCTCCGCTATCATAAGGACACAATAATTTTAGTGTAGAACATTTAAATGTGATTAGAGGCATAAGCTATTGTCATTTCTGGTTTCATCTCAGTGATAAAGATATCTGGAAAGAACAGATCGTTTTCCCCTACAGAAAGAAGGTACATAGTATGAAGCCATTTCCTAAACTCATCAGATCACATAAATTGTACAGGAAACCACCAAGAAGGCTGGAACAAAAGCTAAAGCTAAATGACATATATATCCTGAAGATACCATTAACGTAAATGTATAAGTTTGCATCATGTTCTCCCCTGCATCTGATTAAACTTTAGTGTCCTCAAAAAAACAAATAAACAAAAAAAACCTAGCCCTTCACCTCCATGTTCTGAAAATATTTATTTAACCAACAACATAATTATCTTCTCTTTTTATTCCACATGTAAATCTCTAAAGAATTCCATGAGCACCCTTATAAAGTATCTTGGAGCCATTTATCTGAGTCACAATTATCAAGGCAAATTGGGGACTTGTTTTCAACTCTGAAGAGTGTAGGGTTCTCCATATAGATGACCTTGTCAAGTCAATGGAACTCCCCTATTCATGGGTTCCAGTACCTTATCAGTTCAGCTCGTGTTTACAACCCTCCCTCATTATTGGAGGATGCCACAAAGCTCAGAGAATACCTCTCAGGTTCACATTTGTGCTGGCAAAAATGGGAGGAAATGAGGGAAGGAAGGAAGAAAAGTTTGAGAAGCAGGTGAGAGGTGCTTGTTTAAGAAAATACTTCTGTTTAATTAGCAGTACGGTCTTAGGGTTAGCATAACAAGTATATTACACACTTGTGAATGTTGGCAATATGATTAAACTATACATTAATCTGTTATGATTATTGAATGAACTATACATGACATATTTTGTGTATTTTAATACCCAGCTAAAGAATTAGAAATAAATAATGGAGTAAATTATAATGAACATCTCAGATTGAACTCCAGTGAGGGAAGTCATCAGTAATTCTCATTTAAAGTACTGTAAATTCAGATAGGCAAAAATAATGCATATACAAAAGAACTTTAGAACTGTAATTATTAATGCATAAGAATAGATTAAATAAACCATTAAACTATATTCTAATAAAGCTAGCCTGCATATAAATTTATGCAAACAACAAAGGGATTGGTATTAATTTCATACCTTAAATAGCTATGAGACAACTTAGAATCACCAGTTATTCAATTCCCAGAAGTAAATACATTCAGAGAAAATTGTTAGCCAATAAAAGTACTTTTAAATAAAAGAACTGAACTTCTTTTCTGTTAAAAGCTAAATTAAACACAGAGCTGGAGAATTCAATTTAGGTTGAATTAACTGGGAGTGCAAGAAAGTCATGGAGGTATGCCAGGATCACCCAGGCCCCCTAATGGACAAAGCTGGAAAAGATTTAACTGAATAAATAATGTTACCAATTGTAATACAAAGAACATAAATATTAATAGCTCTATGTTGATAGAAATAAATTATTTAATACCTTGGTGAATATTGAAGAAGTTGCAAACAACTATTAGCATTCCAAATAATATGCTAAGATTAAAAGAAAAAAGATAATAACTCATTAAGTAATCAAAATAATTACTATAAGTAAATCTGCTCATGACTGGAGAAAGTACAGGTCCTATATACAGAAGAGAAATAACTACATATCCTCATACTGCGTCTTCCCAGACCTCCACTCTGTGTTTTTAACAACTTTCTATCAGCCATCTCTTTTAAACAAAGGATCAGTTTCTCCTATTGAGTGTGGTTTAGTTTTTATAATGCACCTTTAAATGTGCATTTAAATACTTTTTAAATTACTTTCAGTAGTGCATTTTGATCCTGTTTATCCCCCTTCCCCACACCTGCCCTCCCATTTACAAACTCCTTATCTACCCTCATAAGTTTGGGTCTTCTCCTTTTTTAACCCAGCAGGTAAATATATGTACTACCCCTATGCTCTTGAAATTATGATTTTGCCTTGAAATATGGTCAACTTACTAAGGTATTTTAAACAAAAACTTATTCTCACATGCCAGCAGTTAGCAGTTATCCATGGCTCTTCAGTTAGTGATGGGATGTATGGCACACCTACCCTTTTCAGGATGTGATTCACAGGTTTCATCACATGCAGATCTTATGATGCCACAACTGGGAAGTCTTCTTTGTGCAAATACACTGCTCTGGCAGGAAATCACTTTCCTTGTAATCAACCTACAGCCTCTGCCTCTAAAACAATCTCAAGCCTTGAGTGGTGGGTGTTTTATATTTGTCCCTTGTGGTCCTGGGAATTAGGTAATATATTTTTTTTATTTTTTTCTGTGAACTTTGACCACTTGCATATGTTTGTGGTTTTTTTTCTTTCTTTCTCTTTCTTTTCTTTGTTAGCTTCTACAGGAAGAAACTGCAGGGAAGTTTCTTCGGGCAGAGTTGAGTGATGAACTAATCTGTGGGTATAATGGACTTGTCAGTAGAATCAGTTTAATACTGTGGCCTTTTAGTAGAATTTAAGTAGCAGTTTCTCTCTTAGGGCATATGACTTATCTTGCTCCAGGCTCCTGTCCCTGATAATCACCAGGTATGGATTTTGTCTTGAGAAGTCCGCCTTCAATCCAATCACAAAGTGGCTGGTGTCTGTTAACAACTCTCTTCAATAAATATAGGGAGAGGAAAAAAAATCACTTGACTTGTCAAACCCTGGAAATGTGGGTATGTTAAGAAAGTGACCAACATCAATCAATACATATCAATTCACACTGATTTTTCTAGGAAAATATTTTTTGTGAAATTCTTTATCAAATAATTAGCCAAGCTTGATTATGTCTAAGAGGAAACAAAATCTACAACTAAATAGAGAAATATTCTAAAAAATCTTGACCAAACTTTTAAAAAATTTAACAGTATTAACTGTTAAAAAATGAAGACTTTGTGAAGGGTTCAGGAGGATAAGGAATTATGACGATTGAATCTACTTGGCATCTTCAGTTTGAATCTCCAACTAAGTAATTAAAAAGTATAGGACTTCTTAGGAGGAAAACTCTAAAATCTGAATTAGTAGAGATATTGGTTAATAATTTATATGAGAATTAGTATTTCACTTTCACAAATATGTTGTTATTTTCTTTAAAAAAAACATAAAACCACCTTAGGGGTAACTGGGGATATTAGCATTTGAGTAAGCTTTGTATTATCTTGAAACTTTGGTGTTAAACAGTTTATTTTCAAACAAAAATAAATATATTTTATAGGAAATGTATATAGAGCCATAAAATGAGGAGTTATATCAAAAATTTATAAAAAACACATGAGTTAATGATGCTGATTGATTTTAAAATGTCAAGAAAATTTCAATTTTGAAAAGATTCTGTTGGCAAAGAGGATCACTTGGGACACCACAACCAACAAAGGCTTTTAGCAAGGGTATTGGTTGCTCTCCACAAATGAAAACTAAGTTCTTATTGCTGAAGACAACACACACATGACTCACAGAACATGGAAAAGTCTATCTGGTATCTGTCTAGAGTCTTTTGTTGTTGTTGTTGAAACAGGGTTTGTCTGTAGATTTGGAGCCTGTCCTGGAACTAGCTCTTGTAGACCAGGGTGGCTTCGAACTCACAGAGATTCGCCTGCCTCTGCTTCCCAAGTGTTGGGATTAAAGCCACCACCACCACCTGGCTAGAGTCTTTACCCCTACAGCCTACTGTCCATGGGACTAGAATGTGTCCTGCCTTCTACCAAAGCAGAAAGGTAAACACCAACTCAACTATAAATACTTCTATTTAAAACAGTAACATGTCAGCAAGACACACTGGTTCAATAGTGGCATAAAGCTTATGGGAGTAGCCAACGAATATTTGAGTTAAATAAAGGCCCATTCAATGAGATTGAACCCATTCGTCTTACTGCCTTGTTGGTCAAGAACCTGAGACTAGATAACCATAAGACCTATGGGAAAACCAAATACCACAGTTCAAAAAAGGAACACAGCAATAACTACATAATGCTAAATACAGAGCTAAATGCCTTTCCCCAACCATCATCATAAAAGTTTCCTCCTGCAGCAGATGGGAACAGAGACCCATGGCCAGAAAATATGCAGAAAATGAGAGACCACGGAACACCCAGTCCTAAATGTTATGTCTTGACCAATTGCCTCCCCTCGTGTCTCAAAAAATTCTGTGAGAGAAAATAAGAGAGTGTAAGAGGCAGAGGGGATGAAGGACAACAAGGAATCAAGGCCTTCTAAACCCAACACAGCTGAAGAACATATAAACTCACATTCACAAATGCAGGCCTTTGTGCATGCTGCCATTGTGAATGTGTTTCTTTTGCTTTTTTTGGCTCGTTTTCTGTTTTGTTTACTTTGAAATTTTCAGAGTTGTTTGGTTTTTATTTTGCCTTATTTCCTTTTATTATTATTCCTTAGATGTTTGTTATATTTTTAATGAGAGACTGGATAGAGGTGGGAGGGAAGTGGGGAAGAAACAGCAGGGGAACCTGTAATCAAAACATATTTCTATGGAAAATTATATTTTACTGTATTTCCTTTTATTTTAAAGAAAAAAAGAAAAAAACAGAATTATTTTATTTTATTAACATTATTGTATTGCAGATGATGCTGTGTGTTGGTATGAAAACCACAGTGAATGTGTGGAGGGAGGCAATTTTGTAATTTTTTTCCTTTTTATATGTTTATGGGTGATCTGGAGATCAGAGTCAGTTTGTCAGACTTGTTATAAAATTATTTTGTCCAATGAGCCATCTTGCAGAACAAAATATGTTGTTTTTTGCATATCTTTGGAAATTTAAGGAGGGTCTAGGAGATGGGAGCTTGGGAATACATGCATGGCATTATTTCAAGAGTCATAGGCTATTAGAACATTTTTGCTTCATTGATTTTGAGTAAATAAAAAAGATTAAGGAAGAGTTAAATCCTAATATAATGCTCAAAATTAAAGGCAAGACCCTTGACTCCTCATTGAAGAAAAGCTTCAAGTTTTAGCAGTTAATATGGCTGACATAAAGTTAATATTATTTATTCAGCTAGCCATTCTATTGCATAATTTGTCACCAAGCAGGAGAAGAAAAAGAGACATCTTCAGCCATTCTGAATCATAATCTAAATTTTCTTTATGCTACAATCCTTTCAACTCATTTGTTCAATTCTAATAACCGTGGACATTTGCACTAGCTTATCCAGTCTTCCTCAAAGGCAGTCATAATATTTGTTTAAAAATGAAAGAAATCCCATGTTTGAGTAAGCTTTTGACTTAGGGTGTGATGTAGGAGGGTCATCTGTCTATGTGTTACTTTCATTGGTTAATAAAGAAACTGCCTTGGCCCTTTCGATAGGCCAGCTCTTAGGTGGGTGGAGTAGACAGAACAGA
>LOEQ01004720.1:72800-103583 GCA_001685075.1 Bramus lutescens | reverse complement strand
CATATCTCTTCAACATAGTTCTTGAAGTTCTAGCAATAGCAATAAGACAACATAAGGAGGTCAAGGGGATTTGAATTGGAAAGAAATCAAATTTTCGTTATTTGCAGATGATATGGTATTGTACATTAGTGACCCCCAAAACTCTACCAAAAAACTCCTACAGCTGATAAATAACTCTGTGCTTCTGCCTCCTGCCCTGGGCTGTGTCCTCCTGCTCTGGGCTCCATCCTCCTGGCCTGTGCTCCTGTACCCTGCCATGTTTTTGTTCTGATTCCTGACCTATGTTTCTGCTTCTTGCTCTGTGCTTCTGCCTCCTGTTCTGGGCTGTGTCCTCCTGCTCTGGGCTCCATCCTCCTGGCCTGTGTTCCTGCCTCCTGCCCTAGGCTCCTGACATCTGTCCTATGGTTCTTCTTCCTGTTCTGTGCTCCTGCCTCACACTCTGACTCACTTTCCTGGACTTCCTCTCATTCAGTTTTTCTGTGTTATGAGTAAAAAATTAACATTTTCATTGCACTTATAATAGTTTATATTATTTTCTTCTTATTCCATAAACACTGTAAATATTTAGAGCAAAGATATATTTCTTTGAGAAAAACCTTTGAAAACTAATGAAATTTGGCATTCTTGAAATAAGTGCATGGATAACACTGTATGAGTTTGAAAACACTTTTTCTTCCTTGACCAGAGAAAAAAGGAAGCTTATGTAATCAAACTTAGATTCATAATCTTTTATTATATTATTGATGGTATAATTTGATCTACTGTCTGATTTTTATTTCATCAAGCCAAGGTGAATAATAACTTAATATGATGACATCTGTGCAGGTGCTACCGATATTTCATGAAAATCTTCCTCTAGAATTAATCAATTGTTGAATCAGGCCCAAGGGCTCAAACACAATAATACAAATGCTATCAAATTATCTACGGAATCATTTGAAAGGCAGTGAGCTTATGTTTACTGAAACAAGGGTGTAAAATCTACAGGAGTAATTTCTGTGGTAGGGTTCTTCAGAGAAAGCCAAGAAGTTATAATGAGTGTCTTCTAACCACCTTCTTTCTGCTAGTGGCAACATAACAGTATTAAAATATTTTCATATTTTGTAATTTTCAATCAAAATTACAAAATTTTTATTGTAAACTTTGATCTTCACTCAAAGACATGTGCATCTTCTCTCTCTGCACTTTTACAAACTTTCTCTTCTTCCTTGTTATTGAAAAACATTACTATGAAATCTTTAAAGCCACTCAAAGAAAAGTTCTGAAATAAAGACATTGTTCTTCTAACCATGTGAATTTATCAAAAAAAGGGGGGAATGCTTTGCTTCCTTTTTATTATGAGAGTAACAAGCCACTACTAACTGTGAATCTCAGGTTTAGGCAATTTCTCTTGATTTCTAAAAGCAAATTTAAATAATTATAATTATTCTTCAAGACAAGGTTTGAGATTTATTTGGCCATATTTAAAATGTTTCTTCATTTAAATAATTTTATGAAAGAAAATATAGCAATTATTTTAGAAAAAAATCTTTACATAGTATAAATTAAAACAATAAAGAACTTTCTACTCTGGGGTTATTGTACAGAGGAGATATTTTTCAAGTGAAGTAAAAAATAAAATGATTTAACAACTCAATTCTTATTGCTGTATAATCTGATATTAAAATTTAGTGTTCATAAATCTGATATAAACAGTACATTTTCTGCTTTTTATGAAAAACTTAAACTATAAAATTTTGTGTCTTGAGGCATTATAATTATTTAAATCTAATGTTTAAAGTAAGAAAAGAAAACTAAAATAATTTTACTAGAAGATATAAAGTGCACTGACTGTCTAACAAATAAGGAAATATAGAAGCCACAAATGTAGAAGTATGTGTTTTTTCAATTTATAAATAACAAACAGAAGTGTGCATTTGTGGGAAAGAAATATAGAAAGTTCTTTCATAGAAAAGAGATGACTTGGAAATTTTTAAAAAGTGGGTTGAGCAAATTCAGAGATTTACCACAGACATTTTAATACATGCAAAACAGCCTTTATGTTTGCACATATGTATGCATATAGGTGAGTGTGACATAGTTCATGACATTAAGAAAAGAAACTATGAGAGGATCAAAAATGTTATAGGGAAGGAAAGGAATGGGTATCAAATACTTGGAGCTTGAAAGAAGAAAGGCAACTACTGTGTTAGGAAGGGACAAATGTTGGGCGAAGGAGAAGGGGAGAAAAGAGTGGGAGGAGAGGGACTGTAAGTCAAAGCAAAACATGTAAGAAAATGCTATTACATCTTCTCTTTCCTTTAAGTAATAATAAAAAACAAAAGGGGAATAATAAAGGGGGAAAGAAAAAGGAACAGAATATTGGTAGTTCTCAAAGTAGAATAAATTTTTATTGACATGGTTTGTGAATTCCGGGCACCCAAAACTTGTTACTGATGCCCCTCAGAATATTGCTGCTGTACATTTCAATTATAAGTCTGAGAGAATGACTCAATGCATTATTACAAATTCATAAATTCTTTATATCAATTACAATTTAAAAAAATGTACGTTACATTTATTAAATATTTCTAACCAATTCTCTTATGGAGATACCAGTACATGACTTTCTATCTTTTATGAACTTCTATGACCATCTTTCTCCCAGAAGAATATTTATTTTTAATTATGACAGTGAAGAAATACCTTGATGTTAGTTTGGTTGTCTGGAAACATCTTTAACTCTCCTTCACTAGTAAACTGTTTTTCTGAATATAAAACTGTTAGGGCTACATAGTGATTTTTTTTTGTCTATCAACACAAAAATACTTCAGATTTTATAATTAAAAATTTCTGATGAGCAGTCTGTGGAGTACTTGTGTTTATTTCACTAAAATTAGCAAGAATCGTATCTTTTTATCTCAAGATTTTTTTATTTTAACCTGTGGTTTTCTTCACATTTAACTTGTGTGTTTTTCTATTTCCATCTCATTCTGTCTCTGTCTCAATTTCTGTCTCTCTGTCGCTGTCTCTTTGTGTATGTGTGTGTGTGTGTCTGTATATGTGTGTTCTCACTGACCATAGTAGAAATATCAAATGCCATGAATGTAATGTCTTCTTACCTTCAAAATAATGGAGATGATACATCTCATTAGTCCCTTACTTGGTCCATAGGTTCATTTAATTTTAGAGTGTTCACCTTTCCTTTACTGTAAGTACAGGAGTGGTAACTCACAATCTCACTGTCCATCAAATATGACAATAAATGCTCAGTGTAATCTTTGTATTTTTACTTTTGAGTTATTTTAAAATAACATAGTATGACAAAATTATCAATTATGTAATACTAATGGATATTCTAAAACATGCTTAAGGCCTTTGTACTTACAACCTAAAACATACCAAAATAAAGTGTTGCTAAAGAATTTAGTAACAGCATTATATCTGAAATAAAGAGTTGTCATTAAGCATAGAATCTCCCAACTATTAGTTGATATTGATTGATAAACATGTATACATATAGTCTATTAATGAATAAAAGTAAACATTTGACAAAAAGTAGATGACGTAAATAAGGAATGAAATAAATCCCACTAAATAAATAAATCCAAATAAATAAATTCTTGTTTACTTCTGAAAACTTGAAGCTTAGCTAACATTTATACTAGGAAAAGGAGAATAAAAAGTGAGCGGTGACAGATTGTGACAGCACAGAGCAGACCACGAGGTGAGTGACCAGGCTCCAAGCTGGTCAGGCCAGGCCCTAGGCCCCAGGGAAAAACTCTCTCCCACCAACTTTAGTCATGAGAGCAAGCCTCCTCCAAGCAGGTATCTCTGAAACCCCTCCATAGAACCGTGTATTCTGCAAGTTCTACTGCATCCCCAAACCCACCTATCCCCTGGAAACCTCAGCAGCTCCCTGAGACACAGACTGTGACTGCACAGAAAAGGCCAAGAGGTGATTGACCAGCCTCCCATATGACAGCCCAGTCTCTAGACCCTATTTCACAGGGCAAAACCGGGCCCCACACCACCCTCCTCTGCTTTACTGGCTGGTCATCAGACAAGCATCCTATCGTCAGGCTGCCCCAGCACCCACCTCATTGGATCCTGTAATCTACAAGTCTCACAACTATCACCAAACCCATCCATCCCCTGTGACCTCAGGGTCTCCCTGAGACATAGATTGTAACTGCACAGAGCAGACCAAGAAGTGAGTGACCAGATTTCCAGTTGGACAACCCAGTCTCTAGGCCTAGGCTTTGGAGCAAAATCCCAGGATCTTCCACACCCACTTCAGTGGGACAAAGACCCCAATCACTTCCCAAACCACCTCAGCCACAGGGGCAGGACTCCTTCAGGCAGGAAGAAAAAGGAAATAATCAAATTGAGAGCTGAAATCAATAAAAATGGAAACAAAGAAAACAATACAAAGAATCAATGAAACAAATGGCTGGTTCTTTGATAAAAATCAACAAGACAGACAAACCTTTATCCAAACTAATCAAAAGGCAAAGAGAGAACATCCAATTAACAAAATCAGAAATGAAAAGGAGGACATAACAGCAGACAGTGAGGAAATTCAGAGAATGATAAGGTCATACTTTGAAAACCTGTACTCCACAAAATTCGAAAATGTACAAAGAAATGGACAATTTTCGTGAGAGGTTCATATACTAGAATTAAATCAAGATCAGATAAACAATTTAAATAGAACTACAACACCTAAGGGAATAGAAGCAGTCATTAAAAATATCCCAACCAAAACCAGCCCAGAATCGGATGGATTCAGCACAGAATTCTAGTAGAATTTCAAAGAAGTGCTAATTCAATACTACACAAATTGTTTCACACAATAGAAACAGAAGGAAAATTGCCAAACTCCTTTTACAAGGCTACAGTAACTCTCACCCTTATACTCAACCCACACAAAGATGAAACAAAGATAGAGAACTACAGGCAATCTCCCTCATGAATATTGATGCAAAAATACTCAAAAGATCACTGGAAAACTGAATTCAAGAACACATCAAAAATAAATAAACAAATGAACAAAAACAGAAAACAAAGCAAAACAAAAAGAAAAACATCAACCACGACCAAGTGGACTTCATCCCAGAGATGTAGGGTTGGTTCAGCATATGGAAATCAGTCAAAGTAATTCACCATGGAAAGACATTGAAAGAAAAAAATTACATGGTTATCTCATTAGATGTTGAAAAAGCCTTCAAAAAACCCAACACACCTTCATGATAAAGATTTTGGAGAGATCCGGGGTATAAGGAACATATCCAAATAAAATAAATAAAAGCAATTACAAAAAGCTTGCAGCCAAGATCAAATTAAAGGGAGAGAAATTCAAAGCAATTCTACTGAACTCAAGCGCAAGACAAGGCTGTCCAATATCTCCATATCTATTCAATATAGAGCTTAAAGCTCTAGTTGGAGCAATAAGACAACAAAAGAACAAAATATACATGGTGGAATGAAAATGTCAAACTATCATTATGTACAGATGATGTGGTTGTATAATAATCGCTTCCGAAAACTCTACCTCGAAATTCGTACATCTGAGAAATACCACCAGTAATGTGGTGGGATACAATATTAACTTTAAAAAAAATACAGTAACACTCAGTTCTCCTTCTTCTTCGGTGGTTGCCACCCTTAGTGATTCTGTCGCTGGTATCATTCTGTTCCCTCTGGTGCTTTTTTCATGTTTCCAGCCCTATCTACCCTACTCAGAATAGTTTTTGAGTTCATTAGTTTTATTTATTTATTTATCTTTATATCATCTGTCTGTCTGTCTGTCTGTCTGTCTATCATTTTTTTTCTTGTCAAATTAACAGACCCTAGAGTCATCTGGGAAGTGGGAACCCCAATTAAGAAAATGTTTCCATCTGATTGCATTTTCTTTATTAATGACTGGGGTGGGGAGGGCCCAGCCCAGCCCAGCCCANACCGGCCACTCAGTTCTGGTTCTTCTTCTGCCGTTGCCACCCCTAGTGTGATTCTGTCATTACTCTCATTCTGTTCTGTCTGGTGATTTTTTCATGTTTCCAGCCCCATCTACCCTACTCAAAATAGTTTTTGAGTTCATTTGTTTTATTTATTTATTCATTTATTTATTTTTCTTGTCAATTTGACACAGCCTAGAGTTATCTGGGAAGAGGGAACCTCAAATTAAGAAGACACTTCCATCTGATTACCTGAGGCATTTTCTTCATTAATGACTGGTGTTGGGAGGGCCCAGCCCAGCCCGCTGTGATCAGTACCAACCCTGGGCAGGTGCTCCTGGGTTGGATAAATGAGCGAGCTGCATGAGCTATGAGGAACAAGTCAGTAAACAGTGTTCCTCCATGGTCTCTCCTTCGGTTCTTGCCTCCAGATTCCTGTGCTGAGTTCCTGTCCTGACTTCCCTTCCAGGATGGACTTAAAGATAAAATAAACCCTTTCTTTACCAGATTGCTTTTGGGCATGGCATTTACTACAGCAATAGAAAGTAAATTAGGACAGTAAGGAAAGACTTCTTTAGAGAAGCCGTGGGCAGTAACACAGGACACTGTCTCCTAGACAGCTTACAGAATGAGACAGAAAACCTGTTTAAGTAGCCAAAGGAGTGTTTGCAACAAGCACAGAAAACACTCATGCTAAGGAAGATTTATGGTTGCACCAGCAGTCCTTTTTGTATCAGCAACAACCATCCCACCACTAAGCTGCCAGGAAGAAAGGTTCCTCTAGTCCAAATAGCTGCAGGGTCAGCTGGAGTTCATCAAAGACTGTATAGAAAAAGGACAAGGCAACCTGTTTGCAGCTCCTTTTCTGAGGGCATGGATTGTTCCCGATGGCTGATGCCGGTAGACTGGTGACTGCTTACCTGGCAGTCCAGTTTTGATGTTAATGCTATGGTTTAAAATTAGATATTTGGGTATCCAATTGACAATTGCTACACTTACTGCGGTTTCTTGTGATTGAGAATTACCGAGGGTTTTAGGAGAGCCAGTCTGTTGGTTTGTCTGTAGGGGATTTCCAAAGATGACAAGCTGAGGTGGAAATCTCTGATCTAAATATGAATTAAAATGGCAAGGGGGGGATCTCTCTGCTTCTTGGTGTCTGTGATAGAAATTACTCTATTCTATCTTGTCCTGCTGGTCACAATGGACTGACCATGGCTAAATCTATGAGTCATATTAAATTTTTCTCTTTTAAATTGTTTATTTAAGGTTGTTTGGTTAGAAATAAAAGGCTCAAAACTCCAATAATTTTATATTGTATTGTGATAATAAACTTGACTACATTTCCTAATGAGTTGACATGTAATGGGATTCAAAGAGAATAAGATATTTTATAGAGCACAGCAAGTCTCAATGATGCCAAGAATCAGTCAGTAGCATGCTCCTTGTTTGCTTTGACAAAACTGTGTAATAATAATATACTGAGCAAAAAACAGGGGTGAAGGGTTTGGCATTTTTCAGTTTGTTCCAAAGTAAATTGCTTGCTTTGTTTGGAGCCAAATAAATTGTAACTGATAAAACTGGTATTATTAAAACCAAGAAGTTAAAAATAAGAAAGCTATTCTGAAGGCATCTCAGGAATTGATTAGGCACCGCTCATCGGAAGCACAAATTTCTAAAAAGATTTTCCTTATTTGAAAGATAATTTGGTGTGAGAAGACATCTCTGAAGGGTCCCAAACAATACAGCCTGAGGAAGTACAGCTGTCTATTCATGCATACAGGAAAATACAGCTCTCAGAGACCCTTTTTAAGGGTTATGGTTACAGTTGAAACTGTTGAAAATCCTTGGCATCAAACATGTTATGCTTGATTATCAGACATGCATAATGCAAGAGTTATAAGTTCATGGTGTGTTACATCCAAATTTCAAAAAAAAAAATTGGCTAAGAATCCAATCAATGGGGGAGAAAATGTTAGAACCCCTGTAGACAACCCACAAGAGAGAAATAATTGAAGCTGGAAAAGTGAAATTGAAGGTTCAATGAGACTGAGAATTGGAGATGAGAGGTGAAATTACTGCCAGGAAAAGCTGCAAAACATCACCACATATAGCCCAAATAAAAGTCATGTGGTTTTGGAAACATCAAGGTTATTGGAGTAGTGCTGAGGTAGATAGTTCTTTTGGCTTAGAGCGTAACTCCATAAGTTGCATAGAACATACATAGAACTGCAAGATTTATTGCTTGGACTACTGAATTTTAGTCTTACTTTGGTTGCATACATACCTCCTTTGTAGGTCATCGTCTTTTCAATATTGTTCATATACTTGCTAACTTTGTGTATAGCGTTTTGGAACTTAGCAATCTCTTTTGTATATTATAAATACTCCCAGATCAAAATTTGAACTTAAGAAAATGCTTTAAATTTAGACATTTGAAAATTTGAATGAGAGAGAAGACATGTAGCACCACCAGAGACAAATGCCAGAACTTTAACCAGTAAGCCACAGCCATGTGGTGATATACAGATTACTAAAAATGGGTTAAACTAAGATGTAAGAGTTAGCCAAAAAGCTAGAGCTATTGGCTAAGAAGGTATTTAAATAATATGGTTTCTATGTGATTATTTCAGGGCTGAGCAGTCAGGAAACAAACAAGTGGCCTCCTTTCATAACATTCATTGACAGACCTTGTTTCAAAAAATACGTAATGACAGAAAAAGAAAGGCCTGACACTGACCTCAGGTGTCTCTATGAAAGCACACATGTGCACACCTATAAAACTTGTGTATGCACACACAAAAGGCATTGTTGTGAGAAATTTTAAATAAGTATTATTTTTGTAAAGATAAGAGAAATTATTTTATGTAGCATAAAATATATACTTGTAATCTAAAGGAAATCCTGAGAGATAATTACAGTTAAGAGTTATTGATACCATTGACTATTTGCCTTGTAATATGTGTAGGCAAGATATCAAAAGTCAAAGTTAACAATAAAAGATGAGAATTAGAGAAATTAAGGAGCACAGAAAACTAATGTGAATATCTAAGCAAATTTTAAAACAGTCTTACACAATAAGTGAATTTTCATTCATTTAGTCATATGGATTGTTTTATGAAATAAAGCAAATAATTTGGTTTTCAAAATATACAGATTATTACAGATGCTTGATAACTAAAACTCATTTGACTCATAAAAAATAAAAATTAAGAAAGAAAATTGGTTATTTTTAAATAATATAATCATTTGCCAGGAAAACGAGTGTTTACCATACTATATTGTGGAACATTTTTATTAGTTCTTTGAGAATTTAGTACAAATGCTTGCCCCAACTCCCACCCCATCCAACTTATTACACTTCCACCTCCATTGCAGTCCATGGCAATTTTGTACTCTTTATTCAAAAAAAAAATACCAAGTCCAAATTTATTATTTCAAATTTTACATAAAATTTAATTTTGAAGCTTGCTAATATGATTTTATTACTTGGTATAATGCCATAAGAAGTATCTTTCCCTTTCCAAGTTTTACATTGATTTAATGAAGTTACAATAAATCATAATTGAATTTTTCAGGTACATGCTAGGATGGCCTTGAAATTCCAAGTTAATTCTTTTTGTGTGTGTAAGAATAGTGTAATAGCTTTGATTAGCAATTTGACATAACTTCAAATAAACTGTAAAGGGAGTCTCAAAGAGGGACTCCTTACATTGGGTTGCCCTGTTGATACATTCTGTGGTGTATATTTGCTATGGGAGAATGCTCTTGTACGCTGTCAAGATTTGTCACTCATATTGGTTTAATAAAGCTTTGACTAGTCAGTGTCCAGGCAGGAAGTATAGATGTGTCAACCAGACTAAAAGAATTCTCAGAAGAGAAAAGGCAGAATGTTGGTCACCAGGCAGAGTAAGCAAGAAGAAAATGCCTCATTGATAAAAGTTATCAAGCCACATGGTTAAACATAGACAAAAATTATGGGTTAAGTTGCAAGAGCTAGTTAATAATAAGCCTGAACTAATATGTCAAACAGTTTATAATTAATATAAGCCTCTATGTGTTTATTTGAGGCTGAATGACTGTGGGACCCAGTGGAACATAAACTTCTGCCTACAGATATTCTTCATTCAGATGATGTTGGATGACCCAGACCTTTGTGGGTAGCACCAATTTCTAGTCAGGGAAGACTGACTCTTGAACAGTGAAGAAATCAAACAGAACACATACAAGCAAGCCCTCGACAACTGATATGATGCAATGTGATTAGCTGTTGCACTCGTTACCCTAAATTGTTGGGGTATTTTAAAACACTAACAGAAAGGAACCTATAATATTCATTATGCATTTATATAAAATTATTTGAATTTAAAATTATATAATTTTTTATTAATTCAGAGCATATTAATAGAAATTCTTCCTGCATAATAGTAAAAACATCATACTCCAACAGAGTAAAAGAGGATTTATTAAATTTATGATATCTTGCAGATATAGCAAAGCTAATTTTATTTTTAAAACGTAAGAAAGAAATTTGTGGGCTGATTTAATACAATGAGCATCAATGTAATGTAGGGCACATAAAGAATTGACATTACAGAGAGAGGAGACACTTATAGTAAAACACCCCTGGTAATTAGTAAAATGCAAATGAAAATCTTAACAAGAAAGCATTTTTTACTTCATTTGACAGTATGCATTAGTACTTTTGAAGCTGCCAGATGTTCAAGTCAATACTGGTGAGTTTACAAATTCACACAGATGCAGGAACAGGTACTGTTGGTGTTCCAATGATTTGCTGGAAGAAGCTTGTTACTATATTTTAGAAGAATAGCAATGTATCAACCTACCTTAAATAATGTTTTTACATATTTATAAAGTATAATTCCTACCAGGTTTTCTTCAGAGAATCATGCATGTATATGTCTAACAACACTTTTCATAATATTTAAATTAGTAAGCAATATACATGATTATCAAAAGTAGAAATTTTCACAGTTAAAATGAAACTCACATAATAAAAACCTTTACCTAGCCCTTGTGAACTATTAGAGTCAAATACCTTGACAAAAATATAAATTGAGAAATCTGATTATAAAATTTATGAGATAGTTTTATTAAAAAATAGGAAAACTATGCATAAATATATAAAAATTCAAAACGAAGTTGGCATGCAGCAATCATACATTTTAAAGTAAATAAAAGAGTTTCCCATAATGAGGCAAAATTTGTGATATACACTGAAGGGAGGCACATTTATAACTTTACATCTGTTTTAAGCTTATAAGCTCTTTTATGGTATGGCACTTAATATTAGTGAATAGACATATATAATACATATGTAGATAATATAAGAAAATATAGTAGTTGGACTTTTAAAACTCATGGAGTAAGAAAATGTTCTCATATTTTAAAAGGGATTTTAGAACGAAAGATTATATGAAATGCACATATTTAAATTATTTGTTTTTTTCACACACCACACAATCAAAGGATTTTCCTTAGAATCTATAGATACCCTATTCACTGACAATTGCTTTGATATATTCATTCATTCCTGCACATATATTTTAAATATTAAAAATACATATAAAATTCATTTGAACATGGTGTTTCATCTTACAGTCATATGCTGCATCTTGCTTTGCTTTTGCAGCTTCTTGGATTCTGCTGTGTTCTCATAACTGCATGTGGAAATAACAGACTCATCGCAATAATTTACTCCAATATGTAAGTTGACTATGATTTATAGGAACTTCTTCTTCTAAAAGGACGTTTGGGTTGTTTGTATGTTTATGGCATTTCAAAACACTATTGTGTGCATTAATCATTCCTCATGGGTGAGAGTGTATCAGTAATGTAAATGCAGTCACTTCTAGCAGGAGTTATGTGCATGTCTAAGTTGAGCAGATATTATCAATCTTCCTCCTCCCATATTGCACAAGTGTGCCTTTCCACTGGCGACAAAAGAAAACAAATCTCTACGGTACTTAATCAGTAGAATAATCGCCTTCAATTTGACCTACAGATCAAGAAATTTTTTCAAGACTTCTGGGTAGTTCTCTCTAAAAATATTTTAGTTAGGTATGGTTTGTGTATATTGAAAGATGATTGTTTGTGACTACTCCTGTGGGGTATGGCATTCTCACAATCCATTCATTTCACAGATGTGTTTATGTGATTTTAATTTTATGGTTTAAGGAAAATTTTGACAAATTCTATAACATTTATAAAATAACATATTTCAAGCCCATCAAATTCACCTCTGTTCTATGTTGGAAGCTGAGAATTACTTTAGTTTGGTAATTTAAAAATTGCTAGACATTTATAATCTTTATGCATGTTTCCATATACACCTTATCTATTTTAAGAAAATTATTTGAGACCCACATTGGAGCACTGGACTGAGCTCCTAAGGTCCAGATGAAGAGCAGAAGGAGGGAGAACACGAGCAAGGAAGTCAGGACCACAAGAGGTCAACCCACTGAGACTGTGTGACTGATCTAATGGGAGCTCACCAAGGCCAGTTGGACTGGGACTGAAGGAGCATGTGATCAAACCAGACTCTGAATGTGACTGACAATGAGTGCTGACTGAGAAACCAATGATAATGGCACCGGGTTTTTATTCTACTGCATGTACTGGCATTTTGGGAGCCTAGTCTGTTTGGATGCTCACCTTCCTAGACCTGGATGGAATAGGGAGGGCCTTAGACTTCCCACAGGGCAGGATACCCTGACTTCTCTTAGTACTGGAGAGGGAGGGGGAGGGGGGAGGGAAATGAGAGGAGGGGAAGAGGTGTAAATTTTTATTAAATAAAATAAATAAATAAAAATTAAAAAAAACATGACTAGCAAGAAAATTAAGGGTTTGGTAACTAAAATGACAAAAGACGGCCTAGAGAAATATATTTAATTTTGGAAATAAGCATTATCCTCATATAGGATCTTAGGAACACAATACATAAATAATATTTATTTATTTATTTATTTATTTATTTATTTATTTATTTTATGAATAAAAATAAAAATTTTACTTATCCCAACTTTTAACTTAATGTTTTTCAGTAGTTGTTAGTGTTTGTCTAAAGTAGCATTATACTATTTTTATCTAAATTGCTTAACTGTGGGAAAATCAATTTTCATTTTATTCTATAATTACTTAGTAAATATTAGAGTGAATCTTTTATTTTTTACAATATTTTCATTCCACCTTTTAATTACATGCATAAGATTTATTTTTATTTTCTTTGTCATAGAATAACGAAATATGGATGACGCTTGAACTAAGAACACTGAGAAAGAAATGTTGATTGCTAAGCATTTAATATGCAGTTTGCAGCATTGTGGATGCAGGAACTCTGTGCTCTTAGCTAATGATGCTGAAGTTCATTATAATCCCTGTGACACCTCTTAGAGCCTAATTGAATGTGGACAATCTGCACTGCTGAATAAGTAAGGAACCGAATTTCTAGACTTCAGATCAGAGCTAGAACTTGAGTAAATACTGGTCCAGATGCATTCCTCAATGTGTGGAATGTGGAAATATTGACCTCTTCTGTGGGCAGATCTTCTTATGGTCAAATGCTGACTCACCATGCAAATGGGAATCTTTTAAATGCAACATAAATTACCATTAAGGTGGTACATCCTGTGCAATTTAAAAATCTATGATCCAAGGAAATGATCAACATGGATTTAGAACTTATATCATATGTAAATAATAAATACACATTTAAAAAAAATCAGAGGTTACCTACGATGGTGGTTTAAGGGAAATTGTAGGTGTAAAACTGATAGTAATAAAAAAGAAAATTATGAAATTTATCAAAGTAAAGGTATTTCAATTAAAATAAAATAAAGGTGACAATAACAGTTAACAATAAACAGATGGCTGAGGTGATGAACCCCATTTGAAAAGTGCTTGCTGTACATCAATGAAAATCTGAGTTCTGACATATGACAATCATATAAAAGTCAGCAGGGAACATTTTTCTGTGAATTGAGCCTTGAATAGGCAAAGACAGGAGGGACACAGAGATTTCTGGCCTTCTAATGTAGATGAAACTTAAAACCCATGTCCAAATGAGAAATACTTGTCCTTAAAAATAAGGATGGAGTATAAATATAAACATATTGAGAGAAAGGGGGGAAGAAGCAGAGAAAGGGTTGTAAAGACAGATGTGAGGAAAGGATGGAGAAAGATGGGGTGGGGTGAGAGACAGAGACAACAAAATGGAGAACAACAGAGGGAGGGAAATATATGAATGCTATAAAATTATTAAGTAAAAATAAAAGGCCTTATGAAAGGTGAACTCTTTTAAAAAACGATGTAAAAAGCTATATAAGAGAAATACAATTTTGAGCTCTGACCTCCACACACCTATGAACAGCTATCTGTACTGAGCCTCACTTGAACAAAGGTGCCCATACCACACACATGCATGAATTAAAGCAACAATAAAACAGCAATCAAGACTGTATAAATCAACATGAAACCTAAAACAATAACAAAGTAGAAATGTACAAAACTAAAAGCTATTGCTCTGAAGAGATAAAGTTCTTTAGTATTTAGATAGTTAGATCAAATAAAAACACACTGAAAAAATGTCTGAATGAACATAGAAGAGGAAGGCATCACTGTAGGGATGTTAATATAAAATATACTTTATTAAATATTATGGATGGCTTTATAGCATCTTTGCATTTGTAGCTCTCAATAGTTACATCAAAATATTTGGTAAAATTTGGTTAACATATTTTTGATTAAAATCTCTGGCTAAATTTGATTTTGATGAAAATATGAATGAACTTTTCAAGGATGCTTCAAAATCCCTATAGAAGATATACAGATAGTTGTAGAGTTATTAATAATTTCCAAAGATCACAAGCAAAGAAAGTATGTTTATCTTTTTCACTCTCATGCAAGGATGAGAGTACTTTATTTAGTACCGAAGTCCTAGACAGTTCATTAAGTTGAGGAGAAATTACATAAACACAAATGTGTGTTTTGTATAGATATAAAACAAGGACATGGATAGCACTATTGATACTTTAACAAAATTATGCTATATGACACTAATATATGGATAAGAGTGCACATATCTCTGTACTTAAAACTAAAGGATGAAACTGATATGAGATATTCCATTCTATTTTTCTAAGATTCCTTTCTTCTACTTGAGGTTCTCTATGTTCCAGTTACCTTGTGTCTCTGAAATAACAGGACTGATTCAAATTGTCTTTCAAGGACCAAAACTTCCCTATACAGTAGTNTATATATATCAAAGGGGTTTGCTGAGCAAGCATGCTTTTCTGATAAACATTTCTGTCCTTGGAGCCAGAGTGTTCCTTACCTGTTTCTTTCCTAAACACCACTGTGTAGCCCAAATTAATATCACAGCAAATAAGGTAATAAGGGCTCATACTCTTCAAGTCATTCCATCTCTTCTTCCAAATCTGACCAAAACCATTAAATCTCATTATTTGGTCTTTTATAGCTTCTTATCTGGAAGGATCTAATGGGTCATTTTCAAATCACACATTAAGTAAGGGTGCCTACACTTTCTTCTATAATACACTCTTTTCTTTACTATGCTCTGTGAAAACATGATTTTAAGAAATACAATCCTTATTTTTTTTAAGACTCTTTTGTTGCAGGGGGGCAGTGATGCACACCTTTAATCCCAGCACTCAGGGAGCAAAGGCAGGCTGTTTTCTGTGAGTTCAAGGCCAGCCTGGTCTACAAGAGCTAGTTCCAGGACAGGCTACAAAGCCACAGATGAACCCTGTCTTGAAAAAACAAAAAAATAGATGAATAAATAAATAAATGGATGAAAAAAAGATAGAAAGAAAAAACAGACTGTGCTGTTTATCTTAACATGATTTCCACTTCCATCCATTTTCTGGCAAACAGCACATTTTATTACTTTTTTGTCTGAATGAAACATTTTTATATGTATTACATCTACTTTACCCATTTTTTATTTTCTCAGCCTGTGCAAAAATCAACACTAATTATCTTAAAGGCCTTTATACAACACAAGGATATTTAAAGCAATTAAGAGAAATAGTTCAAGGTCTAGGCAAATTTACTATCTGATAATAATATATTAGGTCAGAAAGTAAAATTAAGACCTGAAAAATAGGGCTTCATTCAATTGAAATAGTTTCTGCACAACAAAAAGCAACATTCAAAAGAGTTGAGAATCAACCCACAAAATGAATAAAAATCAATGTCAGCTATCCATTAGTAGGTTTTGATTCTCCCATGAAGTTAATTACATTAGGCATCACTGACATAATTTGTTTAAAGTCCTTCAAAGAGTGACTGAGTTGTTCTTAAAAAATATGATCTCAATCTGGACATGAAGATGCAAACAGCCATGCTGTGAACAACCTATGAAGATGGGCAGCCTCCAGGCACTGAGGGCTTCTAGCCAATAAGACTAGGTAGGGAACCATGCCCAAAATTCTAAATAAACTTGAAGAAAATATCAAACTCCAAATGATAACGCAATATATCAAGCACCTTGAAGTTACTCCTGTGAGACTGAGAAAAGAATCCACCCAAGTTTTTTAAGGGCTGTTGACTCATAGAAAGAAAAATAACAAGTTTTACCAGAAGTTAATAAAATAGTGGACATTTGATATATAACAATTATTAACAAGCACACAATAGTTATATGTACTGTATATTTAGGATTAGTTACTACCTATTACTAGAATTTCTAATTTCACACAATTCAATGTGTCAATCAAGGGTAATATTAATAAAGAAAATACTTGCTAATGATGAAATTGGAGTCCTCTCCCTTAGCCTGCTTTTAAAAAGAATTGAACAATGGACTAAGAAGGAAACTCAGGTGCAATTTTGCTTGTAAAGGGTATATGAATTTCCCTCAATGGTCCTTTACTTCTACTATAAAAAGAAGTCTAGAAAATCTGAGTAAGAAAGCCCAGAGTGAAATCCTGCCAACGTGGTAGAGCTTCTCTTAGAGAATATTTTTTTCTATGAAATGATCAGTAATATGTTACAGGAAAAAAGCATCAATATTGATGAGACCACATGAACAATTTAGCTTTCTAAATTTCTCTTACATTTTTCTAAATTTTGATAATATGACATATTTCCTCATGAGTATGTCAGTACAATAAACACTTTGCAACTGTTGCATTTGTTGAGGGTAACACATTAGCTTGAGAGGATTATTCAAGGAATAGAGCCTGGTAACAACCTGGCCTGTGTTTACGTTGAATGCTAGTGTGAAGAAAGAATGAAAAATTAAGCAAACAGATGACCAATAAAAAAATATCTAGAGTATATATGACATTATAATGCATGAAGGGATTTTATGTAATATAGCAGGAGGCAGGGGTTCTAGTTTTAGAGAATTGACTCAATGCATTCATGAATCCTATGTATTGATAGATCTTGGAAGCAGGAGCTGATGCCAAGGACAGGGAGGAGTGTGGCTTACATGTTTGCCCCCCATTGCTTGCTCAGCCTGTTTTCTTGTAGAACTCAGGGCCACCAGACCTGTGATGACACCACCTACAATGGACTGAGCCCTGCTCCATCAATCACCACTTAAGAAAGAGCCCTACATCTGCATCCTGGTCTTATGAAAGCATTACCTTAATTGAGGGTTCCTCCCTTCAAATGACTTTAACTTGCATCAAGTCTACATGAAACTACCCAGTACAGACAGCATGCACTGTCGTCAGCAACCAGGGCTTATCATTTAGCTTTAATGTACAATTAATATCAAAGTCAGTAACCTACTCTGGATATGTGAGGGCAGGAGAGAATTTAGTAATTCTTCTTGCCAACAACTTGTAGGGAGGTAGCAGAATCTACCCAGAAAGTTAAAGCTTCAGGGAATGTCTCCTTATATACATGCATGGTGTCTTGATTAAATCCCTTAATATTCCTACTAAATTAAACGATTGACTTATTGTGGCAGTGTAAGTGTGCTTCAGGGGTAAATCAGACAACCCTTTATAATTGATTTTCTCTTTCCATTTTTGTGGCATTCAAGTTTCCAGGTCACCAGCAGTGAATATAAGTTGTTTTTTTTCCTCCCATAATTAAATTTTCTAATTGCTGCTCTTCTTGCTCTTCCTAATATTTTTCCATATCCGTAGAAACCCAAAGGCATAATAAAACCCTCTCACAAAAGATGGGGCATTGTCACTGAAGTTCTGCTGATATCAGTTTCAAGAAAATATGAATTGGATTTTGGACCAAGAACTTAAAGGGATAAGATCAAATGTCAGCAAGAGGTAACGTAGCTGAAAATTTTCTCACCAGCTGTACAAGTTGTTTGGGAAAAAATAGCAATGCTTGAAAGAGTGAAAACCAGTGTTTTGCCCCATATTCCATAACTGTTCTCGTAATACAGTTGGCCTTCTCATCTACCACATCAGGTTATTCAAACTGCTCTACCCAGAACAATTACTGAGTGCTGGTGATGAAAAGAGGAGACAGAAATTAGCTACTCACTTTTGATGCAAGGATCACAGAGGCAAAAATTCCAGGAACACCAACGAATATTCTTTGGTTCTTATGTTGTTTCTGTTTTTTTTTTTAGACATGCCAGAAGGGTACCCTGGCTTCTCATCTTTTAAAGGAACAGCACTGCTCAGGGTTAAAAGTAAAGTTATGGGAAAAAAAGAAACTCCAGTGAAGACAATAATCCCTTCTGGATGTCTTTGGAACTGGATCTGTGTGTTTTCACAGTTGAAATGGGTCATAACTATTCTCCAACTTCAACCCATTCTCTAAGTGATTCTGGAGCTGTGACTTCAGAAGAGAAATACTACAGTAAGCTCGATTGAGGCTTTGATGGAGATAATTTAAAAAAAAAATCAACTCCAAAGCGTGGAGGGAGTGAAATCTAAGTTTTTCCTGAGTAGAGACCTAATATTCCAAGCTAACCAAAACATAAGAATTTGTCGAACTGTAAAAGTCAGCCCTTTGGATAAGAGACTAGACTTCAAAAAGGTGAGTTCAGCTAAATTCATGATAGAGAAATGGAAGGTATAATAATCATCTCTTTAATGAGATAATGTAGTTTGGTTTTTTGTTTGGTTGGTTATTGGGGAATAATGGTCTTGTACCTTGTAAAGATTTGTCACTTGTATTGGTTTACTAAAATGCAGATTGGCCAGTAGCCAGGGGGGAATTATAGGTGGGGTGACCAGAACAGGATAATTGAATTCTGGGAAGAGTAAAGGCTCAATCTTCAGTCATTACCCAAAAACGGAGGAAGCAAGATGAGAATGCCTCTCTGATAAGAGGTTCAAGCCTCGTGGCTAACACAGACAAAAAGTATGGGTTGATGTAAAATGTAAGACTTACTTAATAAGAAGCCTGAGCTACTGGGCCAACCAGTTTATACTTAATGTAGACTTCTGTGTATTTCGTTGGGATTGAATGGCTGCAGGATCAGGTGGAACATAAACTTCTGTCAACAGTTGGATTTCCAGGAAAGCATGTTCCTGGTGCAGCTTTGCTATAGGCGTCTACCGTACCATTAGTTTGTCTGCCTTCCTGAATGCTGACTCAGTTCTTCTTCAGAAGAGTGTAACTTTTTAATTTCTTCTTTTCTATCACTTGTTATCACTTGGTCCACAGATGCTGGCCAGAGTCTAAGCATGCTTTCCTCGGTATTTTGGTTGGTCTTTTTGCTCTTTCTATAAGGTTCCATCTATTTTTTCTTTTCTTTTATTTCTTTCTTCTTCCTCTTCGTTTTCGTTTGTTGTTGTCTGCTTGCTGAACTGTCTAACTCCAAAAAGTTTTGACTTCCTCTTCTCCATTTCCCTCTTCCAGGCAGCCGCCAAGGTTTTCTTGCTGTTCATCTAATCTATGGTTTTTCTTCTAAAACTCTATTAAAGCAGTACTTGAGCTTCTTTCCGACTCCATTTTCAAATTATTTTATAAATGAGCTTAAAAACCCTCAAAGATCCAAATTTTCTAAATAGCGTATGCTATTATGGGTAGAACACATTGATTTCAGTAGCAATGATAAGCAAGGTATATGCCTTAGCTATGCATCTATATAATATATGCATTCATGTGGAAAACAATATGTGCAGTAAACTCTTGAGAAATTATTCCACTCTTAGAAACATCTTTTTTTATTTTTTTTGTATTTGTTTCTTTGTTTCTCAACTGCACTGTTTTAGGTCACTATTTACTGACTTCTGTTACTGTCCCAGGTGCTTTTTAAAAACGTTAAGGGAAGAAAAGCATTATGTGCTTTCATATTGTTATTTATGCTTGCATAATTACCTTTCCCACTATATTTAATTATAAATTTCTAAAGAAAGCAGAGAAGAAAGAAGAGGGTGGAAGAATGGATTTAAGAAAGGAGGGAAGGAATGAAAAGACGAGGGAGGGAGAGAGGGAAGGAATGAAGAGAGGAATACAAAGAACCATTAGGAGATATATTCTAATTGGAAACATGAGAAAATGAGATGATTACTGTTTACCAAATTCATTCCCTAGGAAGCAAAAGAAGTTAAGTTAAAAAATGATACTTCATTTGTTTTATATTTCATTGCTGAGGAAAATCTTAAATGAATTTTTAAACAGAATAATTTGTCTCAACTGATGACTTCGGCAGTTTCCATCCACTGTACATGGAAGCATTGAAGTGAATATGCTCACATCATGATGTTTAGGACTCAGAGTGAAGGCAAGCCTCCACTCTAACTTTCTGGGCTTCTCACCTGTGGAATGATGTTGATGATGGTATGAATGGTTGTTGATAGTCTTGCCTTACTCAGTCATTCCTGGAAGAATCACCTTACAAATTCACATATACATGTGATTTGCTGTATTTTTAGATACCTCTCAGTTGAGTCAATTCATCATCCATATTAAGCATCACAGATACCCTGTTATTAGGTACATAAAATTTTACAGTATCTAAGAATGTATAGCATAAAACATTTTAAAATAATAAATGGTACTAAATGTACGTTTATTATAATTCCTAATATTCCTTTTTATTTAATTGTTTACATGCTTTAGTATGCCTTATTTTAATATTGTTACCTGCTAATTTATATAGTCTTAATTTGTCTGAAAAGCATATAAAGAATATTCAGAGTGAACATGTAGAAACAAAAGTATATGTTCATGGATAAAACAATTTTGCTCACATACTAAATATATTGCCCTATTGCTCAACACTTCAAGTATCAATAATACTAAAACGTTATCAACATTATTTGAACATACACTCTCTTCTGGTATGACAGATAAAAGGTTTAGAAAATTTTCAAGGTAGTAGAATTGACTCAGTAGTTAAAAGCATATTCTGTTCTGTGTTGCCTTTAATTACAGTTCCAGGGCTTGCAATGCCATCTTCTAGTTTCTGAGAACTGCTTTACTCATACATATATAAAAAGACACACACACATATATAGTTATAAATTAAACTATTAGAAATCATAGTATATTAATTGTCATGCCTCCATAAAGAAGAATTGTTATCTAACAAAGTCACATTTGCATGATTTTTGTATATTCACACATTCTGTAGTTTGTTAGCAAATATGTAGATTTTATATGTTGACAAGGTTTTGAATTATTTTAATTCAAATGAATTTCTTTACACATTTCTTACAAAACACATATACAAATTGTATATGAAGCAAATCATTGAGGTCTTTTCACATTATCAAACAAATTCACTGACAATTATAAGTGAACCGCAAATAAATAAGGCAATTAAGACAATATCTTCAAGGAATTATATGTAGAGTTCATATTTAACAATTTACTCAAGAGCAGTAAGAAAAAAAACAAGCATAATGAGCCTAGTAAATTAGTAATGAAAAAAAAAATAAAAAGAAACTAATGGATCCGAGGAATATCATAGATCTTGACATGCTATTTCCAGACTGTTAACCATGGCTATGATGAACAACTGCAGGCACTTAAAATCTCCATGACCTCATAAAGCAATAAGTAGACAATGAATGTCAAAAGAAAATCATGAGCAGAACTACTCAAGCAGAAGGCTCTTGACCACCTCTGTTAGAATCCCTCCCCCAAGAAAAACAGTAAAAATATAATTTTTATCAATTACCAGATACTTATTAATTATGTTAAATGGAGATGTTTGAATTCTACCTTTATAAGTAATATCCAAAATATTCTGCCCACATTCCAATATTAGTGCACTGAATTAAAGGAGAGAGTATAGGATTAAAATCCCTATAATCAATTGTTATGGGGAAATAGAATATCACCTTTGCTGCAGAGCCATGATCACATTCAGCTACATGACCAAATCCTGCCCCGAATATTTTTTTCTGGATGTTTTTGGATGAAATTATGATTTAAATCAGTGTATTCTAGATGAAGGAGATTATCTTTCAGAATGTGAATAGACATTACTAGTAAATGAAGATTAGATAGGACTCTGCAAAAACCTGATCTGGTGACTTGAATGTCAACATTGGCCTTCCTTAGTATTTATTATATCAGTATATGCTAAAGGACTCACACTTCCCGTATTCCTTAATTATGGCAGCAATTCTTAAATGGGATTAGTTTTATGATGAAAACCTTTAAAGTGAAATGATTAACCTTCATATTATATATTTGCTTCACATTCCTTTTTATTCTGCACATATGAGGACAGAACTACAAGCCTACCCCTCTGCTAGAGGAGAAATGGAAATGCAGTGCTGCCAATAACCAGAACTTACAGATTACAAGAAAATATTGTCTGTCCCAAATATTGAAATTAATTATTTCTATTTTTATTTTATCCTCTTTATGAGACATTTTGAACCTAATTAATAAATAGGTTCAAATCAGATCATTATTATTGCAATAAGCTTTTCAAGTAAAATCTCTACTTAATTCCAAAGTAGTTCTTAAATAATTAACTTGATTATTTAGTAAGTTAAATCTGTATTGTGTTCCTAGTGAACTCTGTCTGCCTCATGGTTGTGGATCAAGATGTGAGCTTTCAGTTAGTACTCAAATTCCATGCCTCCCTGCCTACTGCCATGATCCACACCATGTTCTTTATGAATTCTAATTTTCTGAAATGTAAGCTCCTAAATATACTTTCTTTCATGAGTTTTAACAGTCATAGTGCCTTATCAAAGCAATACAAAAGTGAGAAAGTCACCTTCCTATCCCTTTCTACTTCCCTCCAGTGTTACAGATGCTTTGAGAATATTCATTAATCTGCTGTTTTTATTTTTGATATTGTGACAAAAATATCCAATAAATAGAACCTTGGGGAAATTTTATCTGATAATTCCTCACTACTTGCATCACTGTATGAAGAGACCATTCGCTTGTTTCCTGACTGCACAGACCCAGATAATCACTCAGAAACTATATTAATTACAACACTGTTAGGTCGAAGACTCAGGCATATTTTAACCGGCTCTTACATCTTAAATTGTGTATTTCCAAGAGATTGTTTACCAGAAACATTCCAGGTCCTTCTCCTTCGGCAGCTACATGGTTTTTCCTTGACTTTGCCTTTCTTTATACTTATGATTTCCTGTCTGACTTTACTCTGATAAGCCCTTGTCTGAAACATCTTTGTTCATTAACCAATGGTAATAAAACATATTCACAGCATACAGAGGGGAATCACAAACCCTCTTCCCTTTTCTGTCTAAATAAAAAGGAAGGCTTTAACTTTAATATAGAGAAATTACATGTATTTGGTCTATTTACACTTGGCAAATTAAGGAAAATACTCTATCATCTCTATTATTTTTTCTCATAACTAAGGAAAACAGTAATTATAACTATCTGCCTTCAACTCTATCAAACACACCAGAATGATATAGTATTACCTAAGTAAACAGGAGGTGCATTGTAAGCAACTTTCAAACTTTTAGAAATGACAGAGACATCTTGAAGCCTGAGCTAAAGTTCTTTTTTAACATTGGGGCAGCCTACTTCAACCTATAGGCCTATAAAAATCTGACAGACTTTTCCATAAAGCAGGAAATTTGAAGACTTGTTCTGCTTTGTACAGGCAAATTTCATCAGTTGCTTTCTTCTGTGCCCTACAAAATGCCTGGTAGTTTCTTCTGTGAAGCAAGAACCCTGAAGGACTAGTCCATCATTTGGAATGTTCAGCAGTCCCTTTTCTGTGGGTCCTGCATGTCCAGTTCAAACAGCATATCATCAAGCAGTCCAGGAAAGAGCAGTTTCTTCCTAAATGGCTAGCCTTGTCAAATTGAAGATAAATTCTATAATGAGTTTCTTCAGTGCCCATCAACCTCTTTGAAGTAATTGGTGTTGCCTGAAGTATACATGTCTTACTGTTGATAAAAGTCTAAGTTTTTAAAAACATTTTAAATGCCATATTTTATAGTACCTTGAAAGTTTTGAACAATATTATCCATTTGAAATACATCTCTGTACATATAGAAAACTTAACTAACATGACTACAAGTTTATTATAGATGGCTATCTATTAATCTGTATTTCTTAATTATACAATGCATTTTAAATAAGCTGCCCAAACAGGATGTCTTAAACAAGAGCAGAAGTGCATATACAGAGTGTAACAAGATCAACCTCAAATTTGTATCAATAGACCAAGATCCATACCAATGCAAAGTATTCATCTTTATATCATATTCCTCCTATTTTCGTTTTTTTTTTTTTGGAAATTGGCTGTGGACATTAATCACTTATAATCAATTCCCATTAAATGAAAATAAACATTTATATAAAATTATTTTGGGATATTGGGCATTGTTTTTTCCAAACTGCTTTCTGATGTTTGTTGGGCAGTGTATTTTTAAGGTTTACAGAGACCTTTGGAGGGGGTTTTGTTTCATTAAACCACATTGGCCTGAAAGGAACCCACAGGTTCTCATCTTTTGTAGAAACAAAAACAAAACCTCTTTTCAAAAGTAATTTATCCTTAGACTCAAATTTTGAAGTCTAGATACCTTTAAAATATATTTATTTTTTATAAATATTTATGTATTTATTATGCATGCACCATTCTGTCTGTGCTTATGCCTGCATGCCAGAAGAGGGCACCAGACCCCAATACAGATGGCTGTGAGCCACCATGTGGTTGCTGGGAAATGAACTCAGGACCTTTGGAAGAGCAGGCAATGCTCTTAACCTCTGAGCCATCTCTCCAGCCCCCTTTAACATATATTTTTAAATTGATTTATTGACTTAGCTTAGGAGCCCTCTGAAACAATGTCTTTCTGCAGTAAAAAAAATCAGAGAAAATATAATAACATACAAAATCTAGACTCTTTGGTATATTTTATCTTTATGTGGCTTATTTTTTTTACTCCTTTAATCAACGACAATCTGAAATCTTTTATATTACTTTTACTGTCTCTTTAAATACTAATACTTTTATAACTGTCTATACTCTTTTTTTTTTCTGTCTTCCAAGCCTGCGTACATTTTAAAGAACATTGTGTATTGTGTAGAGGTCTTTTATGTCTGAATCTTTCCTATAGTGTATCTGCAATCCTTTTTTTTTTTTGACAAGGATCATTTTAAAATNTGGAAGAGCAGGCAATGCTCTTAACCTCTGAGCCATCTCTCCAGCCCCCTTTAACATATATTTTTAAATTGATTTATTGACTTAGCTTAGGAGCCCTCTGAAACAATGTCTTTCTGCAGTAAAAAAAATCAGAGAAAATATAATAACATACAAAATCTAGACTCTTTGGTATATTTTATCTTTATGTGGCTTATTTTTTTTACTCCTTTAATCAACGACAATCTGAAATCTTTTATATTACTTTTACTGTCTCTTTAAATACTAATACTTTTATAACTGTCTATACTCTTTTTTTTTTCTGTCTTCCAAGCCTGCGTACATTTTAAAGAACATTGTGTATTGTGTAGAGGTCTTTTATGTCTGAATCTTTCCTATAGTGTATCTGCAATCCTTTTTTTTTTTTGACAAGGATCATTTTAAAATGGTAAACAGTGTGATTGCAGCAGCCATGGATGCAGGCACCACTTCTCCTGGCCTTTCAACATGATAGAGAGATGATACATTTACAGCGAGCTCTGGAACTGCTTGATGGGATCTGTGCTCACCTCCTCAACTCTGGGAAGCACCGTGCTGCACACAAATCCTTTTCGTCTAAGTAAAAGTTAAATCTGCCATGCAGCATGCTGCACAGTTCTGATCAAGCTGCTTTCCTAGGTGCGGGTGCTGAGTGGCAAGAAAGCTCTCAACTACTTTCCTCCAAACCCCGAGTAGGCATACAAGCACCCAGACATAAAATGTGTCGCTGGCTATATGGGTTTGCCCCACATTGGGTTCCATTTTGTAGGCAGAGACTGCTTGTTCATTTCCTAGCTGCCTAGACCTGAAACAGCATTAATTACTACACTCTTTGGCCAATGACTAGGCATATTTCTATCTAGCTCTTACATCTTTAATTGACCCATTTCTATTATTCTGTGTATTGCCACAAGGCTGTGGCTTACCAGAAAAGTTCCAGGTCCTTCTTCAGAAGCGACATGGCATCTCTTTGACTCAGCCTACTTTCTCTCTATATCTTTGATATTTCTGTTTCGATTTTCTGTCTGCCTTTGCTTTGCTAAGTCACTGTCCAAAACAGCTTTATTCATTAACCAATGGAAATAAAATCTATTCACAGCGTGTAGAGGGGAATTCCACATCCCATCACTGCAGGAAAATTTATAGTAGAAGGAGCTTAAGGCAACTGGTTGCCTACCATACAGTATCAAGAGCAGAGAGAAATGAATGCATATAACCTACTTGCTTGATTGCTTCTACTCAATTCTATTTATCTGATCTTAATACAGTTCAAAGGTACCTGTGCAGCCAGTAAGGGTGTTCACACTGGAATGTGACTTTCCACATCTATTAACGTAAGTAGGAAAATCCTCTCAGGCAAACACAATATAGATAATGCCCAATTGAGATTTGTAACTGGTGAGTTTAATTGTCTCAAGTTACAGTTAATGCTAGCCACCACACTGGTTCACAAAAATATCCTTTTGTCTTGTGAAACACTGATCATCTACATCTTTCTATGTGGTCCAGGAACTATTAACTGGCACCTAGTGAACTAACTGGTGAATACTCAATGTAGGGAGCCAAATCCTCTGTGATACACTGATTTTGTTCCTTCTAAAAGGATACCATTTTTCAAGCCTTCTCCCTGTATTTTGTAAAGGACATTCTTTCTGCCTCATAAATGTCCAATTTGGGATTGACCACTTTACCATTACTAATTCTCACAACTTGAAAGGAAACATTTGTTAGAATTCATTGAAGAGAAAGGCATCTGTGATTACAGATAGGAGTAGCATTTGTTTGGTGGCATAGGTAGTATAAGCTTGTAAGAGTGTAAATTCACCTCTAGAGCCTACATTTTCAGGCATAGTTTTCTTTTTGACTAATTTTCATACCAAATGTAAATTCTCCATTATGTAGTGGGCTTTAAATTAGAAGAGTAATTATTTACTCCCTTAACAAACATGATAATATTGCAAGAGATGGTATATCTTGGCTGTCAGCCAAAACAACTTTGATATGAAATTTTTCTTATGAAGCAAATGGGATCAGATTGGTCTCAAAATTTTATATTAGAAATAGTATATTTTTGGAGATTGATAAGGAACTGTGATTCCTTCAGACACAAAAGTTTTTTTCCCCTTACTCTTGATATTATGGCAAAGAACACAATTCTCATCTTAAAGTCTACATGAAATAATTTTGTGTTGGAGACAGATAAGGATGACCATAGCTCAAGGGTATATATATATTCTGGTTTTCACAAAGACATGAATTCTGTTTGGTACTATATGAGTACCAAGTACCATTTCTATCTGAGTTCAATTATCATAATACTTTCATGAAATTTTAGAGTGACAGAACAACCAAAAATTAAAATACTTTAAGAAATGCATCTATAAAAATATTGGATAAACAAGTCAAAGCAAAAAGGGGGTATGTGTAAGCTACAATGTTGACATTTGTAGCTTTTCGATTAGCTCATATGTTTAACATTTAAGAGCATTGATGTTATAGTTATTTAGATGGTAGATCATATACATAATGACTACTGAAATGATGATAAATAGCCTGAGAAGTCATTATTAGACTCTGGAACTGCAATATTCTAATTTATGCACAAACATTAAAGTTTATATCAGTTTAAAAGCCTTGAAGACAGTTCACTGTAAAGAAAATTATCTTTTTTTTGAGAACTTATTAGTATGTCAGGCAATGCTTATTTTTCTTCTATGGCTCTAAATACAGAAATTTTAGCAAATTATTAGGCTCAAACTATGCAAGAGTTTCAACTGAGTTGGAATCTTCCTGGATACTTTAATGAATTCTCTCTGATTTCATGACCCAAACCAGTAGCAAGGTAACTCTATTGGCATTTTTGTTTTTTTCATGTACCACTGATGACATTTTGCAATTGCAGCATTAATTCTACTGGGCAATTGCAAATGATACAACTTTCCTGTGGGTAATGCAGAACTAAGTAACCTCATGTGCACTTTTCTTGCCTCTTCCCTGTAATCAATGTACTGCTTATTATTTGGTGATGTAAGGTTATTGGAAAGTGACTTTCTCAAACTAAATTCAATTAGGCTATTCAAATTCACAGCACCTTCTTTGTACCTATTCAAACTCTCAAGGAAATTTCATTCTCTCTAAATATTGATCTTTCATTAATTCCAACTTCAAAAGCATATTCGGGTTCTTCTTTATACTTCAGATGCCTCAAACCCATTCAAGATATATTAACCCACCCAGGTCTCCTTAAAAGATTCTCTACACTGAGACAGCCTTGCGTATTGCATAAGGAAATGATATTGGGCCTTGTCTATACAAAAATAAAAAAAATTGCTAACTTAACAGACTTAATTAATCTCAAGAATTTGCATTTTCTGACTTAAAAATTGTTAAGCACGGCATACGCCTTTAATCCCAGCACTTGGGAGGCAGAGGCAGGTGGATCAGAGAAAAGCTGTCTTGAAAATCTAAAAAAAAAAAAATTGTTAAGCACAATGGTTACAATAATCAATGGGCACTTTATTAATCTTTTAAAATAATACTGTGTCTTTATTATTTTCTATTTCTATGACAAAACATCACATCATTGCCAAAGAAGCAAAGTAGCATAAAAGAAGGCATTTAACTGGGTTTACACCTTTTGATGGTTAGAGTCCTATATGGCAGAGAATAATCATTTCAGAAAGAACAACTAAAATTTATGTGTTGATCCATAAGCAAGAGGCACAGAGCACACTGATAAAGGCACAAGTCTTCTGAAACCTCAAGCCTGCCTCCAGTAAAACACCTCCATCCCAAAGACCATACTCCTCCACCCTTCCCTAATCGTTCTAGTAGCTAGAAAACAAGTAACTCAATTAATGAGCCTTTTCGAGCCATTCCTATTCCAACCTAAGAAATCACTAATATTGTCTTTAAAACTTTATCTGTCTCTAATTCTTTAAATTCCGCAGTCAGTGGAAAAATAATTTTCAGTGCATGATTTGTCCTCCATAGCCACTTGATGTCCCGCTATCAGACTAGAATGAACATAATCCCCAGTAATGTATCAGAAATGTTTATATTTTCCTTGATTGAGGTTAACTGTGAAGGACAAAATCTCAATAAGTTAAACTCTTGTATGATCACTGCTTAATAGACTTGGCAGATAAAATATCTTTGTCTCTCTCAAATCTCATGAAGTATTTTAAGAAAGTACTAATGCAGAACACAGCTGTCTACACCCTTTGGTCTTTTGGAGGTACAGAATTGGTAAACCTAGCATATATTAAGAAATAATGGAAAATGAAAAGTCCTCATCAAACCCTCACCTAATTGCATTCATTTATTTTAAAATTTTAAAGAATTGAATATGCAAGATTCTATTTTCCAAGCATACGTATTAAAAGATCTCTCCAATTTTGGCTTCTGTAATATCCTCAACTTATAATAGAATGACTTAATTATTAGGTGTGTAAACTTCTTTTCTTGTGTTGTTTGAAATCACCATGACCAGTGCAACTTAAAGGAAAAAAAAGTTTAATTGTATTTAAAATTCTAAAGCGTTAGGATCAATAATGTTTGAATTGAGGCATTGTGGAACAGAAATGGGAGCTGGAACTACAGCTCAGGAATCATATCTTGAATCTCAGTAACAGATAGCATGGATTCAAAATGACATGAATCTTTAAACTCTGCAAATCTGCCTCCAGGGACTAATCTCTTCCAACAAGTTTATACCTCCTAAGCTTTCTGAACAATACCATGAGCTGGATACTATGATTTAAATGTCCAAGACTTTGGAGAAAATCTTATTTAAACCACCACAGTAGATTTCATTGTGTAAGAAAACCATGTAACTTGTAGTTTTTTTCAGACTTCCAAATCAGTTTTAAAGAAGTGTTAGAGGGTGAGATTCTCACTTAATTTAGAGAGCAAATAAAGGCCAGTTAGGACTAGGAGTGGCTAGCATGGACTCTGTGGTGTAGTAAAAATATAATTTTAAAGAGTTATTAGATACAACTATTCTAAATGATCAAACCATTGGTTCTAAGAGGAAACTTCCCTCCAGGTTTTTCTATCCAGATATGTAACTCACATCTACAGTATTTCCAATCATTTTTCACTTAACCTCCAGATTGTCTTCTGAACATTCATTCTCATTTTATTTTAATAAGTTTCTTGCAAAATTTTAAGTTTCAAGTTTTTGTTGTGGTTGTTTAATAAGCTCCTTTTTTATTTATTTATTACTAAAAATTTCCACCTCCTCCTCTCCTCCCATTTCCCTCCCATCCCCCCCCACTTCCCCTCCCCCTCACTCTCCAA